>OY763893.1:12104937-12187335 GCA_963667165.1 Barbarea vulgaris | reverse complement strand
CAGCGCATTCAAACAAGCATAGATATAGCATAGATATTTAGAATTCCATTATTGGATTGTTTTATTATTATTATTGATTGGTACTTGTTATGGATCACCCTTCCAATCTCAAGCCGACAGATTTTAAACAGCAGGGATAGAGACAAATCTGTATACAGTGAAAAAAAATAAGTAACTAGGGCATAGGAGAGCACTACGTAGTAACTACTATGGACACACAATAAAGGGTGCAAAACATTGATTTGCTCCATTCATGTGAATACGAATATTCTAATGGTTTTTTTTTTAAGAGGAATAACACTCAATAACAAAACTTAGGAAAAGCAAATAATTAAATGATAATTAAGTAATTTAAAAACATGCCAATAGAGCTTTATCTTACTTTACCCTTACAAGGGGCGGACCGAGCAAAAAATTCCGGTGGGTGCAAAATATTGCTAAAGTGTTTGGAGGACCTTTGAGCCTTTTATCTCATGAATTTTCTAAGTGCATTCCAAACAACTGTTTAATGTAAATTTTTTAGGAAAAATTGGAAATAAAGGAGTTATGCAAAAAAATTTGTCCTTTTATATCTTTATTTTTAATTTGTTACTCTTTCCTAAACTACCCCTACTACTAGATAAATATTAATTTTTTAAAAAAACCAGATAAACATGTAGAAACACAATTTTGAAGAATGTTTGAAGAAGAAATTTTTTATTTTAGTCAGTTTTAAATAGGTTTTTAGAGATTTCAAAGTTGTTCTGAAAAATTTAGAATACGTTTTCTATCTTTCTGAAAATATTAGAATTCATATTCTAAAATTTGTACATGTTCTGAAAATATTAGAATTCGTATTCTAAAATTTGTACATAGTCTAAAAAATTTTAGATAAAAAATTTAGAATATGTATTCTAAACGTTTTAGAATACGAATTCTGAAAAATTTGGAATACACATTCTACAATTTTAGAATACGAATTCTGAAAAATTTGGAATACACATTCTACAATTTGTTCATGTTCTGCGAGAATTAGAATATGCATTCTAAATTTTTTATATGTTCTGAGAATTTTAGAATATGAATTCTGAAAATTTTAGAATACATATTCTATAATTTGTTCATGTTTTGCGAGAATTAGATTACATATTCTGAAAAAATTAAATTTCAGAAAAATAAACTAACTAGATCTACAAATAAGGAAACTAAATATTTTTAATTAGGGATAATTATAAAAAATAGATTTAATTTAACAAATATCAGTGATTAACTAAAAATCGAATTTAATTTAATTTAATTTAATTTTAATTTATTTAATAAAAATTGGATTAAAATTAAAAAGGAAAAAAGGTAATTAATGTAAAAAAAACATATTATCTTGAAAAAAACAAACATATTATTCGGAAGTCGTCAGCTATGAGGGCTAAATTAGAAAAAAAAATTTGGGTAAAATCAGATTTTCTTATATTAGATTTTTATTGAATTATATTAAAATTTATAATACTTTTAATTTGATTATACTAAAAATGTAAAAAAAAAAAAAAAGACTATAGTTTATTTGTAGTGAAGTCTCTTTATGAATTAGAGGATTTAGATTTTATGATTTAGTTGAAATTTTTTAAAAGATAAGGGTAAAATAGAATTTTATATTTCAAAAAGATTAATACACCAAAAAATTAAAACAAAAGTATAGATAGACAAAAAATTTAAAAAAGTTCCTTTATTTCTAATTTTCCCAATTTTTTACTCCCTCTGTATCACAAAGATTGATTTTCTGAAGTATTATTCTTGTATTAAAAAGATTGATTTCATGTAATAAATTTAATGCATTTATATTTTCAATATTAATTAATTACTTATATAATATTTTTAATATTTAGTATAGTTATAGTTATTAAAAAAATAAATAGAATAAAAAATAATTTGAAATTAACTTTTTACTATTTTCTAGAAATATTTATTATTTTTCTTAATGTTGGTGAAATTCTCAAAAAATCAAGATACAGAGGAGTATTATTTATATTTTATTGGAAGCATAAATGGGTGGCCCCTTACAGCAAGAGTTCAAGCTTCCATAATGTATATTTTACCCTCTACTAAGTATTCTCAAGTATCTCAAAGGAAATCTAGGTCATAGACACTTTTATTCTGTTGACTCTGAGCTTTCTCTCAACTCTCAATGCATCTTGCCCTGATTCAAAAAGATTAGTCTCTTGCTATTTTGTTTATCTTGGTAACCACTTACTATTAGTATGAGCAGCACTGTAGCAGAATATATGTAGGAGTATTGTGGATGTTACACAAACTTCCAAATCAACATACAATGAAGCCTCTATACATTAATACGCGATAAATTATTACCTCGATAAATCAATAATTTTTTCAGTCCAAAATTAATATTTTGACCCAAATATTACCTTTATAAATTAATAAAGACGATTAATTAATAAAATATCGTAAAATACCTTAGTCCCATTGTTATTAATTTATAGAAGTTTTACTGTAGTTTTTTTTTTTTTTTTTTTTTTTTTTTTAGTTTTACTGTAGTTGCTAGGACCAAACTGTTAATTATGTGACAATATGTCCCTATATATACACATCACCTCAAATCATTTATTCCATGAACGCACATAATCACATCAAAATTGATTGCCACACAGTTCAGAATCAGATCAGTGATGGTTCTCCTAAAGCCATTTATGTTAGTATTAGTGACAATGAATTGGTTGAGATATTGACCAAGCCACTTTATCGAGGTCTATTTCACTCTCTTCTTGGTCATATATCAGAGTTTGATACTCTAAGGTCCAAAGGTTTAATTCAGGTGAGAATGACTTAGCAACAGCAAGGGGATGAAAACATACTAAGATCACAAGAACTGATTTCTCATGAAGTCAGTCTATGATAAATGGTATCAGAGCAAGGTTCGACTATGAGCTCAAAAGAGAAGCTTGTTTGAAAGGATAATGGCTAAGGGGAACAAAGGAACCAATAGCAACTCTAATGTGATAAAAAAGTACGGAAGGGAGTCCACATTCTTTTACCGAGGAAACAAATGGGATAAGAACGTTGCTCTTGAGATGTTATGACTTAGGATTAGGGGTAGAAGAACTTGGTCAAAAGGGATGAGTACAATGCCACCGATCTCATAGGTCACTTGTTTGGGAATTCGATTAAATCAAGCAAAATGGTTTTAACTTAGTTTCTCATAAAAAGTATGGTTGGTGTGATAAGTTTGGTTCTATGGATCTGTTCCTAAGCATTCTTTTACTATGTGGATGTGTTGCCTTGACATATTACCAACCCTTTCTAGGCTGAGGTCTTGGGGAGTGGTAGTCGATGACACATGCTTCCTTTGTGAGATCTACGGGGAATCGAGGGATCATTTGTTTCTCCGTTGTCCCTATAGTTACGACTTGTGGCAATGGTGCTTAGCAAAGCTGCAGTCTCCATTCTTGGGTTTCGAAACATGGTCTGATTTTTTGACTTGGCTCAGGTCACCCACCTCAGATAGATCTTTCACGTCTCTAAGACTGGTAGCGGCTCACGCAGTTGTCTACTCATTGTGGCGAGAACGGAATGCTAGGCATTTTTCTGGAATTCACACATCGGTGGAAAATCTCTTTGTAGGCCTCGATAGGATCATTCGCAATGTCTGCTCAGCAAGGCGTCACCAGAAGTCTTTTAAGAACTCCCTCCAGCTCTGATTCAGAGGTTCTTCCACCCCCTAATCTTTTTTTTCTTAGCTCTTGTACCGGGATTTTTCAACCGGGAAGTGGATGTCGGTTTAAGGCACTTGTATCTTTATCTATTGTTATAGTCCAAATTTTAATAAAACCAGAAATTTTATTTAAAAAAAATAAAGAAAATAAATCATTATTATTATTTTATTTAAATTATTTTTATTCATTACATAATAAAGAAAATAAATAAAATAAGGTTTTTAGACACCAAACTTCAATTTGAATAAAAATTGTGGTGCTAGAGTTGTTAAGTCTATCTTCTCTTCCTTCAGGATCTTTTGCAAGAAGGTTTGGCATAATGACATCACTTTTTTTCCAAATATTATTTGATATGTGAGGTGCAGGTGATGAAGCATTGGATCCCAGAGATGGAATGGGAAATGGAGATGTTGAAGTTGAAGGAGAAGTCGAAGCTCAAACATTGCTAGTTTTGTCAAAAAACTTTTTTTCTTTAGGTAGTTAAATAATTTGGGCCGGACCTGCTAGAAATATATCATCAAGACAAAAAAAATTTAGGAATGCTAGACTGAAAGATAATAAAAAAAAAATAATTTTTACTTTTTCATCTATTATATCAATATTAGATATACTAGGTTAATATCCGCGCTACGCTGCGGGATTTTTTGTTTTAAAATATAAATATTTTTAATAGTATCGATAGTTAGTTTGTGTCATGTTCAAGTAGTATGTTTTTGTTCAAAAATTTGCAAAAGTTTAGAAGGTTTGTACGAATTGGTGTTTTGAATTGGTTCAAATTTTAGGTGATTTTTATAATAATGGGTTTGTGTTTTTTTTTTTTTTTTTTTTTTTTTTTTTTTTTTTTTTTTTAGCTTTAGTCTATTAGTGCTTTGATTTTGAGTATGCCAATTTAATTATGTTGGCTTTGCTTTAGTTGAGATTATTTTAAAAATAAGATAAGGATATAAGTAATAATATTAAAATTAAAGATATTTGAATGGAGGTTTGGATTGTTGTAAGTTTCTTAATCATTATATATGCACATTTAAGTATGATTGATAATGTCAACGGTTAGTTCATACAATGAAGCATCTATAAATTAATATCTCGATAAATCAATAATTTTTTTCAGTTCCAAATTGTTATTTTGATCCAAATATTACATCTATAAATTAATAAACACGATAAATTAATAAAATATCGTAAAATAGTTTGGTCTCAAAGTTATTAATTTATAGAAGTTTTATTGTATTAAGTTTCTTTAGTATGTTTTTGTCTAGGAGCTTTAGGTCTTGGGAATAGTTTTGTTCCATTAGCCGTTATTATAGTATATTAAAACTACCTCCCGTGTTTTTTCGCCATAAAATTCAATACAAAATATTACCAAAAAACTGATGAAATTTTCGAAAAAAAATTCTAACGGTAATCCGACGGATTTCCGATACTGTACTTCCGTCATAATTTTTTAAAATTCAAACGGTTATATCAACAAATATATTTTATAATAGATTTTTAATGTTTATTCGAAAATCAGTCAAAATTGTCCGACGGACCACTGATAAAACTATTTTGTCAAAAATCCGTCAGATTATGATTTCGTCGGAAATTCCGTTAATTTTTCGCTAACTTTCTTGTAGTAAATTTTACGTCGAAATTTTCAAAATTCAAACGGTTATATCAATTTACATATTTTCAATAAAGATCATTAATAAGCGACCCAACAAGATAGGAACCCAATATTTTCTCATTTTGACAGCAATGAATATCTCATTCATTTCATATGCTATGAGTGTTGGATGTGTTGTTTGCTAAGAAGAACCGTCAATAAGTATAAGAATTGATTTGGGTCACCTTATCTTCTAATGTTCTTTCCATAACTCTCGGTCAATTGCTTGTCCTTTAGGACAACATATGTGTCGTATGTCCTTGTCACTTTACAGGTTTTCCCACAAATAGTAAAACTTGAAAATAAATTAAATAGTATAACTATGTTCTAAAATTACCATTTCTTGTTGAATTGGTTTATGCCTTTTTTTTTGTCTTTACAAGTGTTTTGGGGGCGGGGGGACCTAAACCATGATGAGGATAGTTATCGTAGTCCATAATGGTCTTCTTTTTGGTTGTTTGTCATTATTCATATGTGGAATGGTATCAAACTCGATTTATACATGTATCACGGGACCCCAAATGTGGGATTGCTAAACAAAAGTATTATTAATTGAAGTAAACAAATTTAAGAATTTAAATTTATAAAATAACTTACCATATAGTTTATTTATGAAGATAAATAATTTGATATACATTAACTAAAAATAATAATATGTTTACAAATATAATCAAAAATTTAAAATTATCGCGAATTCAAAAAAAGTATTTAGATTAAACATCCGATGAACAACATCATTTCTCTATTTTTCATTCTAAAAATAATACTCTAAGAATATATATATTTTTTACTTAACTATTAAATATCAGTTAGTTTTCAAAATTGTGAATTGTAAGTGATATTTTTTTATTTTAAGCAAAAATATTTAATAAAATTATGATGATATTGAAATTGAAAACTTATTACATAATCAAAACTACATTTCACAAACATATAAAAAAAATGATAATCCACTTTTTTTTATCGTTTATTACACATCATTATCATTAGAAATATCTGATCTAATCTTATTATGATGATTGTTAGTCGACTACTTGCAGTAGATGCAATTACGATGAACAAATTTTTCAAACAACGACTCCACGACGCAAATTCTCTTTGACAAACTGTTCTGCTTGTACGACATCCCATGATGGACATGCTCTATCTGCAACACTCGGATCTACATGGATGGTTGTGCATGTATGACATCCCTTTGATGGAAAAACTCTCTCCGCAATACACGAGACCACGACATACGACTCTATCTGCAATACTTTGGACCTCTTGAAATTTTTTGCATCCTTTAATTTGCAAGAAATCTATGTTCTCTGGGATTCGAATCACATATATGGTATAAAAGCCTTGACACCTTTAACCAATGGGGCAAGGATGCTTCAATGATAATCCATTTTTCAAAAGTATCGTTCGCATATTTCTTCTAAAAATAATTAAAATTTCTTTTAAAACATTGTTCAAATATTAAATAAAAATACAAAAAGTTAAAGTATCATTTTGTAAATATAGAAGTTTCACTTTATAATAGAGTAGTGAATATATTTTAGAGTGAGATACATAGTGAAGCTGGAGATAATTTTATTAATAGAATACGTTTATATATATATATATATATAGTGGACAAAAAAGTAGAACTAGAGATGCTCTAAGTTAACTTTATACGTGTGGTTTATGCAAAAACATCCAGGTGTCTGCTTAGAGCATGTACAGTCGAGAGAATCTCCTAGAGTCTCTCAAATATATTTTTTAAGATATTTTGTATAATATTATTTTTTATTTATAATTTAATTTATAAATAAAATTCAAAACCAATCCTATTGAAACATGTGTCAAGTGAGTCTCTCATGAGGTTCTGAGAGTTTCTCATTTGAGAGACCCTATTTATTCTCTTTTTTACTTTTTTTAATTTTTAATAATTTTTTGTGGGTGAGAGACTCAATGAGAGACTCCCACTGCATCTACCTGGTCTTAATTTTTCTTTTAAGAAAACAAAAATCATTGGCCACCCTTGTTACATCCATTTTTATGTCATGAGATAACACTGTTACACGAAAGCGAAAGAGAGTAAGGTAAACTACAAACGATTTTATTATACACATATGCAGAACATATTACAACTCAAACACAGCGACATTATTAAAAAAGAAAAAACACACAGAGAAATTACATTATGAAAACTTTATTCCAATAGTTTCTCTTTCATATACTTGAACTTGAAGCACTTCATCACAAACGCACCATGGTTTTACTTATATAGATGTAATCATGCAATTTGTAGATTTAGTGACCAGGCTGAGTCTGAACAGCTTCTCCAGCATATGAACAACACCTTGAGCAGCCACGGTAACCTTTGTAGCAGCAGCCATGGCGGCAGTAACCACCTCCTCCTCCTCGTCCATGGCCGCCATGGCTACCACCACCATAACCATCAGGTTGCACAGTTTCCTTAGTCTCTGGCTTCCCTGTGTCTGTCCCAAACAAAACATTATTTCAAAGATAGTTTTAGCACGTGCATTTATGCGCATTCCTCATCCCGATTGCAGAAATGTATGTATTTCTCGTAAAAACATTTTAAGAAAAAAAAATTCGGATCTCTAGTACTCTTTTTCTAAAAAGGTTTGAATAACAAATCTAAATAGTTTGAGATGGTCTTTATACGTATGACAAGGATTCAACATCATACTTAAGTGTCTTTACTTACAAGTCCAACTTATTTGACCGTCGACACAGTTGGATAAAATTATCAAATTGTACGTTAGGTTTTTTTTGTTTTCTTAAATTATCTATTTCTATGATTTGCACATATATTCAAAAATTTGTTGAAATAATAATTTTAACCTTGTATTCATTAACTAATTATTTTGATAAGAAAAAAATAGATTCATTAAATAAAGAGTATAATAAGAAATTATAAAACTAAGTTTACGGAAATTGAGAATTAGTATTTTTTTTTGAAAAAATAAAATTTTAAGAAATACAATCAACTAGGAATAAAAGAAATAAATTTGAATGGAAGAAGTAGACTGAAACTGATATATATATAAAAACATAAAATAATGACTACGAACCAGCTGCAGTCATTTCTGAGACGACGAGAAGAAATGCAAAGAGACATAACAAAATCAAAGCTTTGGAAGCCATTTTCTTTAAATGTTTATAACAGTCTTTTTTTTTTTGTGGTAAGACAAGTGATGATTAAAAATGTAACCCTGCATGCTCTCTATTTATAATGAAAACGAAGAGGAGGGAAAAGAGAAAAGTCAAATAAGTAGTCCTTAATGGTTAGTGCAATTAAAAAAATGTAATTTTTTTTTATTAAAAAACTGACGTGGTGAGGAGATAAGTATCAAAGGATCTATAGGGCATCGGGGCCCATATGGGTTGGTTGCTTTGGATTTACTGTGAATAAATCTGAACTCCATAAATGGCAAGAACCCTACACGTATTTTAGATTTTTGTTATCAAAGTCTTAAACACAGCGCATTCACACACGTATATAAAACTCTATTATTGGACAATAATATATATATATTTTAAATTATTTGGAAGAAAAGTCGTCAACTATTGGAACTTGTGATATGGGTGTGACAAAAAACAAAAGTGTGACAAAAAAATAATAAAAAAAAATAATAAAAAAATATGGATTATTCTTCCAATCAGCCCACAGATTTAAGACAGTGAGATGACGACAAATCTATATGGATTGAAAATGATAGTAGAGCCTAAAGGAGCAATACGTAGTAACTACTAAGGACTGGCTTTAAAAGGTGCCCAATTTTGCTTTGCTCTCCTCGTGAATACGAATATTCTATTGGAATTCTTTTATTGAAACGTTTTTTTTGGCTATAGTTTATTCAGGCGATCAAAATATATATCTAAGTCACTAAGTCGTCTAAGAGTAAAGGAAGTTGTATTTATATATCCATAGATGAGATCAACATTCTTGCTACTTATATTTGAGTTAAAAGTGGATTTCTTAGCATCATGTTAGTCAGTTTATTACTCTTTTATAGAAAATACTATTTTAGAAAAGAGACTTGTGATGAAAAAAATAAAAACCCACACACACAAAGTGAAAAAACATTAATACATATCCAAATTCGAGTTCTACTCACCACTCTACAATGAACATTGTGGATATAGAGCATAATATAGAGAGACTAGGGTCCATTGGACTAGTCAACGACAAATCCAATTTTTCTTCACTGGAAATCTTTAAAGCAATCTTTATAGATTTGCTTGATTAGAATAATATGATGTCAAGATAGACCAAGTCCTAATATCTACACAAACTTATAAGACAATTTGTTCCATGTTATAAATAACTTAATAAAGAAAGATGATTTGATGTGTGTAAGAGATGAAAGAGAAAAATGAAGCTTTTCTTATTATTGTCCGTAACCACTACACTTACAAAAGCATAGCACATGTATATATAAGAGGGATAGACGGTGTAACTTAAGTCGGTAAATATCAAAATAATAAAATATTAGTTATATGGATAATCATTTATTTGTTTTTTTAACACTCTCCCTTGATTATCCATTAGTATTAATATTAGTAAATTATATACTGGCTCGTTAAAAACCTTATCATGGAAAAACCCAGTGAGATAAAAACCATAACATGAGAAAAAGAGTACAGTAACGTAATCTTCCCCTAGAAAAGATAAATATAGTCTTTTCCTTTATAGATCTCGTAGATGACGCATTCTGATATTGTGAATATGTTTTCTGAATGTTGTAGTAGGAAGCGCATTTGTAAAGAGATCTGCTGCGTTGTCGCTTGATCGTACGTATTGAATATTAACTTTTTGATTTTTCTCGAGTTCTTGAGTGTAAGAGAAAAACCTTGGAGGAATGTGCTTTGTTCGGTCGCTCTTGATAAAACCTTCTTTAATTTGGGCGACACATGCATCATTATCTTCATAAATGGTTGTCGGCTCTTTATTTGTAGTTACTCCACTTGCTTTTTCTATGTGAGAGATCATAGATCTGAACCAGACACATTCTCTACAAGCTTCGTGGAGGGCGATGGTTTCTGCATGGTTTGAGGAAGTAGCGACTAATGTCTGTTTCTGCGAACGCCATGAGATTGCAGTACCTCCAACTGTAAAAACATATCCAGTTTGCGACCGAGCTTTATGTGGATCTGATAAATAGCATGCATCTGCAAAACCAGCTAAAACAAAGTTGGAGTTTCTAGGGTAAAACAATCCCAAGTCAATTGTTCCCTGAAGATAACGAAATATATGTTTTATTCCATTCTAGTGTCTGCGCATAGGAGATGAACTATATCTTGCCAGTAAATTTGTAGCGAATGTTATATCCGGTCTTGTACAATTTGCAAGATACATAAGTCCACCGATAGCACTCATATAAGGTACTTCGGGACCAAGTATTTCTTCGTTATCTTCACAAGGCCTGAATGGATCTTTCTCGATATTCAGAGATCTATTGACCATTGGAGTACTCAAAGGAGTCGCTTTATCCATGTAAAAGCGTTTTAGAATTCTTTGAATATAATTTGACTGATGCACAAATATTCCATCTTGAAAATGCTCTATCTGGAGCCCAAGACAAAATTTTGTCTTCTTAAGATCTTTCATCTCGAACTCTTCTTTCATATGAATTCTTGCATCATCAATCTTCTTTTGAGTTCCAATTATGTTTAGGTCACCAACATATACAGCAATGATCACAAATCCCGATGAAGACTTCTTAATAAAGACGCAAGGACATATTTCATTATTTACATACCCTTTTTTCCCAAGATCTTTCATCTCGAATTCTTCTTTCATATGAGTTCTTGCATCATCAATCTCCTTTTGAGTTCCAATTATGTTTAGGTCATCAACATATACAGCAATGATCACAAATTCCGATGGAGACTTCTTAATAAAGAAGCAAGGACATATTTCATTATTTACATACCCTTTCTTCAATAGGTATTGGCTTAAGCGATTGTACCACATGCGTCCGGATTGTTTTAAACCATAAAGTGCGCTGTAATTTGACCGCACATATTTCTTTAGATTTTGATCTTAATGCTTCAGGCATTCTCAATCCTTATGGGATTTTCATATATATATCATTATCAAGTGATCCATATAGATATGCTGTCACAACATCCATTAGATACATTTCAAGATTTTTAGACGCCGTTAGGCTCATCAAAAATCTAAATGTAATTGTATCCATAACTGGAGAATATATCTCTTCATAGTCAATTCCCGGTCTTTGAGAAAATCCTTGGGCAACAAGTCGGGCTTTGTATCTCGTTACCTCATTTTTCTCATTTCTTTTACGCACAAAAACCCATTTATATCCAACGGGTTTTACATCTGCAGGTGGGGTGACAACAGGTCCAAAAACATTTCTTTTATTGAGGGAGTTTAACTCAGTTTGCATAGCCATTCTCCATTTCTCCCAATCAGGTCTTTTCTGGCATTCAGATATGAACCTTGGATCTGGATCATCAATTTCACAATCAATTTCTTTGGATACAGAGAATGAAAAAATTTCATCATCATCTTCTACCTCATTCCTAATCCATAATTTTCCATTGTGAGCATAGTTGATGGAAATTTCATGTTTTGCTGTATCATTTTCATCTTCAGGACTTTTCTCTATATTTGGTTCTTCTGGAACCTTCTCATTTACTTCTCCCAATTTCTTTTTCTTTGGGGGATTTTTATCTTCTGATCCCAACGGCCTCCCCCTTTTCAGTTGAACCTTAGGTTCATTTGATATTTTTTCATCAGTTTGTTCTCCGGGAACATTAATTCTTGACGAAATATTTGCAGCGGTTATATATGATTTTGTCACCCTTTTTGTATCAGTGAACGCATCTGGTAGTTGATTTTCCATATTCTGTAAATGTACAATTTTCTGAACTTCTAGTTCACGTTGTTTCGTAGGAGGATCAAGGTACAACAAAAAGGTGTGCACCATGTAAGATCTTTAGGAACTTCTTTAATTCCTCCCCCTAACGCTGGAAATTCATCATCATTAAAATGGAAATCGGCAAAACGTGCCGTAAACATATCACCGGTTTTCGGTTCTAAATACCAAATTATACTTGGTGATGTATACCTGATATATATTCCCAATCTCATTTGTAGTCCTATCTTTGTTCTTTGTGGTGGAGCTATTGGGACATAAACCGCACATCCAAAAACACGGAGATAAGATATATCTGGCTCCTGGCCAGATGTTAATTGTAATGGGGAAAATTTATGATATGCACTTGGTCGTATTTGAATTAGTGCCGCAGCATGCAAGATTGCATGACCCCATACCGAAATTGGAAGTTTTGTCCTCAGTATTAACGGTCTAGCTATGATTTGTAGCCGTTTAATCAAAGACTCATCCATGCCATTTTGTGTATGAACATGCAAAACTGGATGTTCAACATCAATTCCTAATGACATACAATAGTCATTGAAAGGTTGTGAAGTGAATTCACCAGCGTTATCAAGCCTTACTTTCTTTATTGCATAATCAGGAAATTGTGCTCTCAACCTGATTATTTGGGCAATGAATCTTGCAAAAACCGTATTTTGTGTAGTCAATAGACATACATTTGACCATCTACTGGATGCGTCAATTAATACCATAAAATATCGAAATGGCCCGCATTGTGGATGAATAGGTCCACATATATCACAATGAATTCTTTCTAAGAATTCTGGAGATTCATTCCCTATTTTGGCTGGTGATGGCCGAGTTATTAGTTTTCTTTGAGAACAAGCATTACATGAAAACTCTTTCGATTGCTTCGATTGAAAAATCTTCTGGTTTTTCAACGGATGGCCATTTGAGTTTTCCACAATTTTTAGCATTATGACTGAACCCGGGTGTCCTAAACGTTCATGCCAGATTTTGAACGTACTTGTAAATTTCGAGTTTACTATAGCATATAATTCAGTTATATTAATTTTTGTAGAATATATTCCGGAGGATAAAGCTGGTAGTTCTTCTAATATGTGTTTTCTCTCCGAAATAACAGATGTAATGCAAAGATATTCAACGCCATTCTTATTCATAGTTTCTATGTGATATCCAGTTCTGCGGATATCTCTGAAACTTAATAAATTTCTAAAAGATTTGGGGGAATATAATGCATCATTTATATCAAATTTCGTTCCCCTTGGCATTGAAAAACTTGCTCTTCCAGAGCCTATGATAATCTTTGCATTTCCAGAAATAGTACTCACGCTTCCAGCGGAGTCTTTTGTTTTGAGAGAGGAGAAATATTTTTCATCTTTAAGTATCGTATGAGTCGTAGCACTGTCTGCTAGACATTCATCCTCAATCTCAAAGTTTGACATTTTCTGAATTTAAAAATATTCATAAAATATGCGATAACATAACAAAACAAAAGATTTATATCACAATAAAAACTATTTTACAACAAAAAGAAAAAGAACAACAAAAACACAAACATACTTAAAGTTTTTTCGATTTTATTTTCTTCTACAGGAAGATTAAACAAAACATAACTTAATTATACATCATGTCATAATCTCTTCTTCAGGAAGATCTTAGTCATTTTTTTTCTCGTTGATATCTTCAGGATCAACCATGAAATCTGCTACATCGAGATGTGTATCATTGATTATGCCATCAAAGGAAGGCCCGGATTCGCCAAAGATGAAGTTGGTTTCACCTTGTTTTTCTTTCGCCTTTTGTGATTCTTGATACAGATCGGCCAAATATTTTGGCATACGACAGGTAAGCGACCAGTGTCCTTTCATGCCGCATCTGTAGCAAGCATCCTCATGCTGCTTATTTATTACGCGACCAACTTCATTTCCTTTGAATCTTTTATTATTTCTTCCGGTGTTGAAATCATTAGGACGAAACTTTCTTACTTGTCCGCGTCCACGTCCACGTCCATATCCACCTAGTCCACGACCACGATCATTACCTCGACCGCGCCCACGTCCATAATTATTGTAATTGAATGACGCAACATTCGCTTCTGGGAATGAAGCTGATCCAGTAGGACGTGTTTGATGGTTTAACATCACATGTTCATTATTTTGTTCCGCCACAATAGAACTTGCATTAGCTCTGAATACTTCTGGTATCCATTTGCCCAGTATTATTGCTGCAGGATTACATTTCCAGGATGAAATGTTTGGAGAGTTTTTTCAATCATATCATAATCACTTATCTTTTCTCCACATAGGATTATCCTGGAAGTGATTCCGAACATAGCGGAATTATACTCACTGACACTTTTGTAATCCTGAAACCGGAGATTTAACCACTCATGTTTATCTTTCGGTAAGATCACGTATTTCTGGTGATCGAACCTATCTTTGAGTGATTGCCAAAGATCTGCAGGATCTTCTTTTGTCATATACTCATCTTTTAAATCATCATGGATACGGTGGAATAAAAATATCATGGCGTTAGTCTTTTTTTTCCTCCGAAGTTGATTTCGACTTATCGATGGTATAAAGGAGCCCTCTTCCTTTTAAATGCATTTTTGCTGCAACTGTCCATCTCATATAATTGTTTCCAGATATATCAAGGGCAGCGATCTCGAGTTTTGCTAAATTTGACATGATATCTGTATAATATAATAATTTATTGACCATAAATTTAGTGATAATTTAATTTAAATATTTGATTAAAGAATAATAATAAAATTTTAAAATTCGTAAACATAATAGAAACATAAATTAAAGTAATGAATAATTTACGAAATTAAAATTGCATAAAATAAAAGAACAGGGATTAAAAAAATAATAATTTAAAAGCATATGATTTGTCTTCAGGACAAAATTTTTTATACAGTTCTTCTGGAACTTTTTTATAAATGTCTTCTGGACATTTAATTATGGAAAAAGGCTTGATCTGAGGTGATATAGTCTACAATGTCAGAAGCCAGTTGTGGAGGCAGAGCCATCCATGTGATCAGAGGAGACATAGTCTACCATATGATCATGATCGTGAAGGCAGAACCTATCTAACGATCGGTTTGGAGAAAGCATCGCCTATCAACCCATAAATAAATAAGTTTAAAATAATTTAAACATAATTTAAATATTACCTCAAAGATTTAATCGGGTAGAGGCTCGCTTGTATTTTTAGGATCTAGAGCTTATTCGTGCTGATAACGTGTTATAAATAACTTAATAAAAAAAGATGATTTGATGTGTGTAAGAGATGAAAGAAAAAAATGAAGGTTTTCTTATTATTGTCCGTAACCACTACACTTACAAAAGCATAACACATGTATATATAAGAGGGATAGGCGGTGAAACTTAAGTCAGTAAATATCAAAATAATAAAATATTAATCATATGGATAATCATTCATTTGTTTTTTTAACATTCCAAGAGAAAATCAACCCCTTAACATTATGTTATCTTCAAAATGGTGGCTTGACCCTTGAGCCTTCGTTCTTGTATTTGATTACACTATACCTAGTTGAGAGATTTAAGATTTTCTTTCTTACCAGATCCTTGAGAATCTTCATCAAGGAAAATTCTCCAATTTTAAATATGAGAACTAACTTTTTGATAAGTTGTTTGATGCCATATCATCTTTAGCCTTTGTCAAATATCATCGAACACTTTTTGTGTCAGTTCATCCACTTCAATTTTCCAACCGCATGTTTTTTTTTTCCTTCCATCTTCCTTTTTTTTTTTAACTAACTGTGACAAACCAAGCTCTCATGCAAATAACATTTCAGACATAAACAAGCACATCAGGACATACTGGAATATCCAAAAATATTATGCATAATATCTAACACCATATTGTGAGTTCAGATCCAAAACAATAAAACAAAGTCACAAAGGGAGGTACACATATATCCATTAACAAAAAAAAAAAAATGAGAGGTACATATGATAGCCAAAAATTACAAACAAACATAAGTCTCAATTCTACATCTACATGGCTAAAGACTCTGAACAACACTATCTTGGACACTCCTCCATACATCCTAGCAACTAGATTCTTCATCCGAGTTACTCTTTCCCTCACATGCTACAACATATTCTCTCTCTGTTTGAGAGCACATTCACTTTAAAACAACAAAGGTAACAAGAAGACAGAAGAAGAGAATCAATTAGAATATTTATCTTTGGCACGATTGATGCAGCGCATAATTAGGATAATTTTCATTTATTCATATTTTAATGATATTATTTATTTTAGTGTTTATCTGTTAGGGTTTCTAGAATATTCTAGGGTTTTCTTAGGGTTTTTATGCTTTATTATAAATAAGCCGTTTATGCCTCGTTTTGTATTGAGTTGATTGATTAATAAAATTAAAGAGCTTTTAAGCTTTTCAGAGAAGAGTATTCTCTAACCCTTGTTTTCGGTAGATCTTGAGAGATCTCAACGAATCCAGGAAAGCATTGATCTTAGGTATTCTCAGACTAAATAAGATCTTTGAATGCTATCTAGCTTCCGCTACGTCAACGATGCAAATGAATAATTTATTTATTGTTCCATGCTGGCGAAATTTATCTCAAAGGTTTAAACATTTTATAGAAGAATTGGTTGAATTTAGCAGAATCTGGCATATTAATTTATAAACGGAATAACTAAACTCTTATCTAGTTGAATAACTGCAAATACCAAGTAGTAATGGAATATATTAATTAACAATTCTGTAAGAGTTAATATATTTGATGGTTTAACTAGTTAACAAATAAATAAACTAATTTTTTGAAAATGATTTTCAAAATAAATATTAAAGATATTAGTGTTTTTGGCAAGTAAAATAGAATTAGTAATTTTACCTCATTTTTATATTGAAAATGTACCCAAATAAATTATTTATTAAGCATGTGTTTCCTAGTTTCTCTATTCCAAATGATTCATAACATAGGTACGAAAAATTATTTCAATGGATATGTAAACACATGTTAGATATTAGATGCGATGCCAGAATTACACATTTGGATAATTTAGAAATTCTAAAATTATTCAAAATTATTAAAAACATAAAAAAATCCCAATTATTATAACTACTTGAAATTAATGAGAGTATGGGAAATAAAATTAAATATATAGGAACTTTTTTGAAATTTTTGTCCATCTATAATTTTTTTCTAAATGTTTGGTGTATTAATGTTTTTAAAATATGAAATTTCATTTTATCCTCAATTTTTAAAAATTTCTAACTAAATCATCAAATCTAGATCCTCTAGAGTTTTCACTCTAAATAAACGATATGGAGATCGCTGTCTTGATATAGAGGATCAACGTAGTAGAAAAAAACCCAGAAAATTCTAAAAATTTGTGAAAAAATCAACAACAGCAATAGGAAGCCACAGAAAACATCGGATCAAGATTCGGGTTTATGGTTTGAAAGTTATGACCAAATTCTCAGAACAGATCACAACGATACAAA
The DNA here is from genome assembly GCA_963667165.1 of Barbarea vulgaris. NCBI lineage: Eukaryota > Viridiplantae > Streptophyta > Magnoliopsida > Brassicales > Brassicaceae > Barbarea > Barbarea vulgaris. The sequence goes on along the minus strand of OY763893.1, from coordinate 12,169,608 downwards.
TGATGCAATTTCCCATCAAACCACAATGAACCAGAAAGATATGTTTATATACTTAGAAATATCTCACTCTCAAATTTCCAGAACACCTTAGAGAGCGAAAATCCAAAGTCTGTAGCCAAAGAAAACAAAGACTAAAATGTGACTCCCAACACAAAGCCAGATCATAAACCGTCCCGTTATTTCTACCCACAAGACCATCAAAGACATCAGACCTTGTCGTCAAGGTTTAACAGACTGAGATTAAACCAAAGACTTTCAGGTAATGATAGCATCACTCTTTACTCAAATCAAAATGATCTATACTCCTAGGATTATTAATTCTACTTTTGAACGTCACACACAACTGTATCTTATTGCTTCTTTTCAAATAGGCAACCAAATTTTTTAGAAGAAGAAATCAACTACACTATGTTAAGAAGAAGAAATCAATTTACTTTTAATTTTAAATTAATTAAAAATTAATTTAAATTGATTTTTATTAAATCAACTAAATTAAACGATTTTATTAAATTAAATTATTATTTTTTACAATTATCCATAATTTAAAAGATTTAGTTTCCTTATTTTTAGATTCAATTATTATTTTTAGAAATTCAAAAAAATTCAGAATATGTAATATAATATTCCAGAATGTGTATTATAGAAACCTCATAATAAATAAAAAATTTTAGAATGCATATTCTAATTCTCGGAGAACATGAAAATTTTTTAGAATATGTATTCTAAATTTTTCAGTATTTGTATTCTAAAAATTTTAGAACACATATTCTAAAGTTTTGATGTAAAATTTTTTAAAACATGTACAAATTTTAGAATACGAATTCTAATGTTTTTAGAACATGTATAAACTTTAGAATATGAATTTTAATATTTTCAGAAAGGTAGAAAACATATTCTAAATTTTTCAGAACAACTTTAAAATCTCTAAAAACCTACTTAAAAATGCCTAAAATGAAAATGTTTCTTCTTCAAATCCTCTTAAAAATTATGTTTCTATATGTTTATCTAGTTTTTTCTTAAAAATTAGTATTAATCTAGTAATAGAGATAGTTTAAGAAAGAGTGACAATTTAAAAATAAAGATATAGATAGACAAATATTTTGGCAGAACTCTTTTATTTCTAATTTTTGGATCCATCCCGTAGCCAAAAAAAATTTACCCTCACATTTTAGATAATTCTTCAAATTCTCGTTACCCAAATATTACACACTCAGATAACCGAAATATACATTTTTATTCATTTATTTTTAGCCAAATTTACCTGAATTTAATTCATATCAAATTGTGTAACATCATTTTAGTTCTATCCATCTACATTAATTCCAAGAAAAAACATGTTATTAACTTATCATTTACATCCTCATTTTAGTTCTACCCATCTACAACATCGTTTTTCTTCTTCTTTTTTAGTAGTTTGCCCATTTTTTGTGATAAAGGAGAGAGCCTCAATCACATCAAATGGGGTATACGTGGAGTCTCGGGTTTATTGATCACCACTCGTGAATTTGGATAATTTGATTAGAAACGAAAATGTTCCTTCATTTAATGCTAATGGTGAAGTGGGTCCTCGGATTAGATGAGTATATATTTAAATACGAGATCTACTTAAACATATAGACCCTGCAAGTGTTAAAATTTCACTTAATGAATCTCACAAAAAATTCAAAAGCAATAGCCATGGCTGATGCTGACTCTAATAATAGGAAAGCTGATAATGAGAGCTTTGGCCTTTCAAATTTATTCAAAAATAAAATTTATCTAAAGTTCCGAGCAGTGACAATGACTTGGACAGTGCATGACAAGCAGCTCGTACAAAACGGTGCAGCTGAAGTGTGGGAAGAACACAATATGTTGAACAAGTGATGCTACTATAGAATAAGGGTACGAGACAATGTTTGAACGGTGAATAAATATTATGTGATAACTATAACAGTCTTAAATTTAACTAATTATTTCAAACATACTAAAATTAATTTTTTGTTTTGTGTGGATATAATAATTTTGATTGATAAAATTAATTCAGACAATTTTTACAAATTTGTTTTTGTTAGTTCACTAACAGGTTGAAAGATAGTGAAAGCAAATCCAAATGTTTATCATCTCCTATTTGCAGATAAATAATAGGGTACAATAGTCTTGAATATACTTAAACAATATAAAAAAGTGTCTGCACAAAAAATAAATTTACCAAGTTTTCGATATATTTCGGACATTTAGTCGAACCCTTAGTGCGTAAAAAGATAAAGAAAATCTTAGGAATTACGAACATTGGTGGATAAGATCATATTTAGGACTACCTGAAAGTCTTCGGGGTGCCGAGAGTAAAGCTTTTGCATTTATGCAAGAAATCATTATAAGATAAAGTGAATGGAATCAATGGCTGCGGCTATGCCCATTTATGTTATGTCCTGATTTCGACTATCCAAAACTATAACCACTAGACATAGCAGTGCAGTAACAAAATTCTTATGGAGTTTAAATGGCACACGAAAAGGTAACCATAGATGATTTCAACTCAGTCATGTTAGCAAAACAAATATGACGTTTAATAAATTAGCCGGATTCATTCTCTGCAAAAGTTTCTAAAAAAAATATTATCAGAATAACCCAGTGGACCCATATAATTATTACTCTCTCTCCTATGGACGGAAGAGCATCATATCGGCTAGACATTTGGTTAATAAAGGGATGATTAATAGAATTGGTTCAGGATATTCAACATTTGTTTTAGTGTGATAAATTACGGTTTTTACGCATTCTAACTAATGTTTTCAACTGTTTGGTAGAGTCTTTTCTATGGTTCTAGAGTCTTTTCAGGTAGAAACATGTTTACATGGAGTTTGGTGGCAAAAAGAACCAAAAATATGATGCAAAAGAGCAAAAACGGCCGTTTTGGAGCTCTTTATGCTTAGATTGAATAGAAATTTGCAATTTTGGTATATTATTATTGCTTCCTTGAGGTTCGATACCTAAAGTACTAACATACGATAGGATAATTGAAGCGTGGCTATTATCAGAGGATAAAAAATATATGAAAAACCTTATTGCCAGAAGTAATATGTAGAAATACTGCAAAAAATAACAATATATAAAAAGATTTCATATATTTATGCTATTATTTTGACATAATTATAAATTATCAAGATATTCCAAATTTAATAAAGAAGATTTCGATATACCTTTCTTTATAAGTTATTCTCCAGAATCTTAACACAATAGTGAGTAAACTATGTCCTTGAGAATGTCACTTATCATTCAATTTATCAGCAAGTTCATCAATAGCAACATAGTTAATATGCTTAAATTAAACCCTTAGAGTTACTCTCTCAAATTAAGAGATCACTATAGTGGAGGTGGTTTCGAGACATGCCTCAGAAACCACAAGAAGACCATGCAAAAATAAACACATAAGTTTAAAATTCAAATGAGGAAAATAATAACTAAGTAAATAATTGATAAGGGCCGCGCCATGCAATCTCGTAACTGGCTGAGGTGGAGTCAGACTAATGCCAAACAAGATGAACCTATGGACCACAAACCTCATTAAAAACTTCTTTCGGAAAACAACTTGGGAAAAACCGGAGACAAGGGAAAAAGAGTGTGAGTGAGCCAAAGGGCTTGACACTAGTCATCTCGGATGTGAACCATGACCAAGGCGGACGTGGTACCACATGAGTCCGAGTGACCCTCTAGAGCCAAAATCGGATGTGGTAAGGCTCGGAGTTCCTGGTGCATTATCTTGGTCCGGAGATAAATCTTGAGTCCATAAGCTGCTTTCCTTGCTTCTTTTGCTCCTGACTCGAACACCAATCCTTGCGTGTTGTCATCTCCAAGTTCTTGTGTCTTGATGCTTCCTAGGATCGTATCACGACCACTCTTCTTCGGCCCAAAATATCCATACGAAACTTGATGCCTAGGGTTCGGTTAGCAGAGAATCGTTAACCGACTCTAAGTTTTTTGAGTCAACAAAAGACCGACGTTAACCTTACATATGAGTGACATTAAATCCCATTTATTTTGTAGTGAAAGTAACGAAACTTGATACCTAAAAAACCTAGTCAACGAAAGTTGATGATTTAAATGGCCTAGTACAAAGTTCATGCTTTAAATGGTCTAAATTTGAAAGTTCGTGATTTAAATGATAGTAAAGATCGCCTGAAAATGACGTCGTTTTGTCACTAACAGAGAGTCGAAACGACATAGTAATGTATGTCAGTATATCTGTTAGCGGACTTGACGTCATGTCCAGTTTGGCTGAGTCAACGAACCTTGATGCCTAAAAAACCTAGTCAATGAAAGTTGATGCTTTAAATGACCTAGTACAAAATTCATGTTTTAAATGGCTTAAATTTGAAAGTTCGTGATTTAAATGACATTTTGGAAATTCCAAACTTAACAAAGAGGATTTCAGTATTACAGCTTTTATAAATTATTCTCCAGAATCATAGCATAACAGTGAGTGTATTAGGTCCTTGAGAATGTCCCTTATCAATAAATTTATAAGCATGTTCATTAGTAGCAACATAGTCAAAATGCCACCAACTATAAAATGAAAGTTTGTGGTTAAGAGTCGATATTATCCTAACATTAAGCATCATATTAAAAAAATTTCAAAAGATTTGCATGCATTCTTGATGTCGCATATCTTAAATTTCACGATTCTCACTCTGTCACCAACAAACTCTTCATATGGATGAACAATAAAAATTTAAGATGTGCATGTAATATAAATTTTGAAAAAGTGGAATTACTGCATGATTGATACCACTCAAATTGTGATGTAAAACATCATGAAAATCGATAATATCACAAAACTGATAGTTGTCAACTTTACAACTCAAACGAACACTTGTTTACTCAATGAAAAATTGGATATTCATTTTCTGTATTTTGAATTTGCATAGTTTTCTTTTCAACTTGGAAATTCGTAAGATATTTCCAATTTCCTTATGTTATCCGATGACAAAATCGGTTTATCAATTCCTCAGGAATAGTGGTTTGAATTTTATCACCCTTCATAAAAAAAAAGAACTAATCACAAATTTTTCAAAAACACTATACTACATCAATAAAAAAATGATATTGAAATAATGCTTATAAAATAATTACAAAATAATCAACCTCTTTTTTGCATGCTAATTTTTGATAAACAAAACCTACTATGATGTTTAATGTTAGGACAATATCGATTCTAAACCACACAATTTAATTTTATAATGGGTGGTAACTTGTCTGTGTTGCTATTGATGAACATGCTGATAATGATAACTGACATTCTCAAGGACGTAATGTACTCACTGTTGTGCTAAGATTACGGAGAATAACTTATAAAGAATGTAATACTGAATCGGAATATATAGACTAATTTATAAGTATGTCAATAAAATTGCATAAACTCATTTGTGAAACTTTTGCTGATATTTTTTCTTACATATCAGTGCTAACAATAAGGTTCATCAGCTATTTTTTTATCCTCATATCGATGAAATCGCTGAACTAAGTATAACGTGAGTTTAATTTTAAATACAATCAAATAAGATCTATACTACATAAGAACCATAATTAAAGGGAAAATTTTGATCACTTATTAATTATAGTTTTTTACAGTTCAGAAAATGTAAGTGAATCTAATGAGAAAACATCAAATTCTAATTGAACCAGTTACTATGCTAAGTCATCTACTCTTAATCTATCTCTTAAGAACCGCTATATCTTTAATATATGCATGGTGTTAAACACAGAGTCACCAGACCTTATAAGGATTTTTCTTACTAATAATGATCCTCAAAGCAGATGATTTCAAGTAAATCTAAGAATGTTAAACATGCTTTTTGCCACGACTTCTCTTCGTGGAAAAATTGTTAGGTAGAGGTCCAAACATGTTTCAACTTCAATGAGTTAATTATCATTTGATGGGTAATTTGAAACAATAAAAGGTTCATGAGTCTAAGTTTTTGTAGCTATATATTGTGGATACTGAAAAATAAGTAGAATATAGATAAAATGTGTTAAGGTATGGTTCCTGTCTATTATTTTAATTATAGAGTGTTAATATTTTTTATGTCTTACTTAGACCTCACATTCTATTTTGTTTTTCAGATTTCCAGCAACAATCAAAGCAAAGGAATATAGCTGCAAAGCTGAAACTAAAGAAGGAAATCATTGAAGCCCTAATAAAAAATGTAGAATGATGTTATTCCTACGTTGATAAATTTAGGACAGCAAGAGAAAGATTAAAGTCAGAAGAATGTGAGACATTTCATATGAGGATTATTAGTGATCATGTTGGGAAGGATGGTAGGTGTATAGCATGCCTATTGCTTCTGAGGTTGCTGCATTGAGATAAATTGATATGAGCCAACGCTTTAGACTTAGATCTCGTAACCGGACCCGTAACTATAGCTTGAAAGTAGAATGAGATTAAAGCAAACCTTCCTCTTAACCCAAGTCTCTCTTAGAGAATTAGGTTAATTGTTGGAAGTTGATTTTTATTAAATTATAAGAGGTCTTTATATAGACCTTGGTACAACTTAATCATAACCCTAATGCAAAATGGAAAAACATTTAACGTAGAAAGTAAAATATGAAAACTAAATTAATAAAGTAAAACACCAAAACTAATTAATTAAAAACGTCCTAACCGCACCCTAAACAACCTAACCATAGTCTTGTATCATAAATTTTGCCTATGTAGACTTTTATCAAGATTTTAAAAATATTTGAAACAACTAGTTTCGACAAGGTTTAAGACTCTTGGATTCACTTTCCAAGATAAATTTTTTTCTGATGCGTGTTTGGATCGAGTTCTTTTTGTATTGTCTATCATTCATACTGAAATTTTGCTATATGGGTTTAAATTTCATGTTAAATGAGAACCTGATTGTGGAGAAAATAAGTATATATTGCATGTTTTAAAAGTTGTTGAAACTTTTCGTCCATCTATAACGTACATAAGTCTTTTATTTTGGTTTTTATCCTTTACTTGCTTTTGCCATTTGAAATTTAAGATTTATACTTTTCTGTTTTAATTTTCAAACTTTCCGACTTGAATTTTTCAAGTTTTGTACTTTTATATTGGATAAAAGTGATGTCTTTTATATTACATAACAAAAATTCAGGTCTTACTCTTATTATTAATCAAGGATTATTTTTTGAGAAATTCCCTCAAATAGCATCAAATGATGTTTTTGTTCCATAATTAGCACATATTTTTATTTAGGACAAAAATAGCATTTTATAAAGTTCATAATTTAATATTTTTTGTTTGGGTTGATTATATTAGTATTTAGGGTATAGTTTTTAGGGGGTAGGGGGTAAGATTTAGGGTTTAGGGCTTAGGGTTTAGGGTTTAGAAAACCCTAAACCCTAAATCCTAAACCTTAAAAATCTGAGTTTAAAAATAACCCTTAATAAAAATGCTATTTTTGTCCAAAATGAAAATGTGTGCTAAATATGTCACAAAAACTATAATTTGTGCTATTTTTGAGAATTGCCCTTATTTTTTTCTATATAAACAACTTTATTATTGAAAGACAAAGCAGGGATGAACTAACCTTTCTCATATATGTTGTCTCAATATATTATTTTCCTTTAATCCTTCCGCTTTAGCAAAAATCTCAGTAAAATGAACTCCCCCTACAACAGATATATTTGCAAACATTATTAGCTTCAGTAGAAAAATATGTTCTAAATAATATATACAACAAAATACTGGCACAATTGAATGAAATGATTCTTATCTTTGCCTATCTTTTTTGTTGATCTTTGAGGGCCACATAAGAAAACAATAAAAATGCAATCAGAGGACCTAAGAAGTTCAAAATATTAGACTCCAAATCAAATAATTCATAAACCCGAATCGCAAATATAAAACTAGAAAGCTAAACGGAAAAAATTAGAAAACTTCTATCATCACTTTTAGCCACGATTCTCACCTCTGCATGTTGTTCATGTATTCGTAAAAAGCTTAGAGAACTACTTTGATGAAACTCGTAAAATATGAACGAATGTGGAAATCAAAAACCCAAAACCTTAAGCTATATAAAAGATACATATCTATTTAGGGTCCGTTTGTATCTTTATTTATTTTTAAATCTTTTTTGTGCAATCATTTCTAAGGTATTTTTTTTTCTTATAAATTTCCTTAGATCTTGCTAACCTAACTATCTAAGTACCTATCTAAGTATATTCATATAAGGTAAATTAAAAATTTCAAAAAACCAAAATCGAACCGAAACCAAAATAACTTACAAATGGTAACCGAACAAATTTTTTAACAAAACCGAAACCAAACCGAAAGACTAACTTATGGTTTGGTTCAGTTTTTTTTTTTTTTTTTTTACGGTTATTTTGCCCAGTCATAGATCTTGTTTTCATAAGTTATAGTTTTGCACCATGTTTACTACGACACCTATTTTAGTTTATATATATATATATATAATTTTAATCTTCTCCGTCATTTAATCTCTTTTCTCTTCTCTGCAATAGGATTTTTCTTTCTAGTTTCTCTGTTATTTGCTAAATCATTTGACATGCAAGTTCATTGGTATTAATTTCAACCCAATTGCAGGTCTTACGCTCTAGCTTCCTATATAACAATCAAATCTAGCTATGATTAGTCTATACATTATGATGTTTGTTAATTTCAATTTCTATTCATTCATTCATGTTATGCCATTGTCTCTAGCAAGCTAACTGCACTTAATCATAATCTGGATCTAAGCATACTTCTTCTAGCATACAAAGAAAATCTACAAATCATAGTCATCACCTTTGCTTTGCTTTCCTTTTCTGGAATTTCTCTATTAAGACTTCTTTGCTGCACTATCCTTTTCGAAGCCTTCCTTGTCTAGGGTTCTTGAATTAGGTTTTCTGGATCTAGGGTTTCCTGAGACTAGGTCACACCCACTATCATCTTCAAACTGAGATTTTGGCCAGATCTTAGTTCGGAATTCAGATCTGTAACAAGCTCTTGAAAGCAAACATCGAGGGAATTCCAGTGATATGGAAACTGTCTTCTAACTCTCCATGGTTCATCGGGAAACTGCTTCTGGAGCTAGGAGATGATGGAACCCAATCTGCACAGATCTCTCTTGAAAGAATGACGATAAATTTATAATTGTTACTCCAATTAAGGTTCTCGGTGGCTGCTTATTTCTTTCTCTCTCATGCGACTTCTCTCTCTTTCTGCTTAGGTTTGGGGGATTACTCAAGAGAGACTCTACCTAATGTTTCTTATATAGGGCTTCCAGTTGACTAGTATTAGGTTTGGGCTTAGTGGGCTTTTGGGTTTATGGCTTAGTTAAGTGGTTTGATCCACATAAATTTTACATAACTGGGTAAGGGATGTTACACAATTGATTGGTAATTTTTTATTTTCACTAGAAATTATAATATATGTACGTTAATATTTTATGACTGTAGTGCTATGGTTGACGGCAATTTTCCCTCTCGGATATTTTTTACTTACAATGGGCATCCAAGTCATAAAATAACAGTTTAATCAAAGCTTTGGTGGATTGCACAAATCAAAAATCCCCCAAACCTTCGCAATTTCAATGATTTAGGGAATCCTCTCTATGGAGAATGTTAGAGTTCCCTTCTAAGTGCACTTTCTCAGGGACCTTTACTCACTTTGTACTTAGCAGAATGTTGCCACAAACAGTTATGGTGAGTTGTTGTTTGTGTTTTTTGGGAAGCTTTAGAGATTTCCACTCCGTGAATATGGAATAGTTACATATATTAACTGTGGAGAGGTATCAAAGAAGAGTAAAAGTGATAAAAACGTTCTTCCTGGCAAACCGTTTTCCTGCCCGAAAAAGGTAACTACACTCATGCTGGTGAAGAAACTTAAGAATCCTCAAATCGAAGATCTAGAGTTCAAGCTCAAATATGCTTGCTTATTACTTGTTGACAGAATTTTGTTATCCTCCTCGGGTGGAAAAGTTATTCTCAAGTCAATATTGAGCTTATTAAAGGCATTGATGAGTTTCTCTCTTATCCATGGGGAACAGTTGCATTTAATTTCAGTTGTTTGTTAAGCCAACTTTGTTCTTCAAGGATCTATGCTCCCTTTACAGTTGGTAGCTTATGAAGCTATGCTGGCTATCAAATATATATAGTCTCTTGATGGATATGCCAGTAAAGATGATGGAAATCCTCGATTCTCTGGTATGCTTTTCACAACAAGAATCAGGCTGTCAAAAGTTAAGAAAATAGAAACCTATATTCATGTCAGTTCCCTACAACTTTCTATATATTTGTCTTTATTCTTTTAATTTGATTATTTTATCATTTCAAGTTCACCATGCCAGTCTACATCTGACGATTTGTAACACATTGCCACGATAATTGATTTACATAGCATGGATATTCTAACATACCACAATGTTGTATTATTCGATTAAAAGGAACAAAAGAGGCCGCTGACCGCATAATGCCCCTTTCTTTTATTGGTTTTGAAATTTCTAGAGACTATGATTTTATAAATAAAATGCGGATTAAAAGATAAGTAAAGAGATGACACATGATTTAATGTGGTATCGGTTGGTTCTTTCAAACCAATCACTAGTCCACGACTGCAAAGTACTTTTATTAGATTACTTCAAGAAAACAATAAAAAATAGACTAAAACTCAACAAGTTCTATGCATCTATCTTAACAAAACATGATCTAAGGAATACAAGTAAATTCAGATTACTCCCCCTTAATCATGGATGTCATCTTCTTGCGGAAATTCTTGCTTCGTGCTTCACACGGACACAGCAACCTTTTTCCCAAGGTAATCTCTCAATAAACTCTAGCAGCAACTCAATAGAATTGAAAGGTTCAGTTCTCTGTTTTCGGTTTTGATAGTGATCAAAACGTGTGGAAGGAAAGAAGCGATCTCCCACAATAATATAGAACCGATCACTTGCATGAAGGTCAATAAATCTTGAAGAGAATATTTCCTTTTTCAAGAAGGAAATAATTCAAAATACTTGCCAAAAGATTGTTAACTGAATCAAGTAAAAATCAATCATAATTAAGAAAATAAATATCAAATCTTAATTAAAAAAAAAAACATATCAGAATAATATCTTTTTCAGATCCCCTTTTTGACTAACTAGAAGGTATATTGAAAACAACCTATGGGAGAATAAGAACACAAAATAGCTAACTACCAAAGACACCCAATAACTAACTTAGAACGATTAACTTGAGAGATTGGGAATTCTCCTGCTGAGGAAGATCGTTGATCCGGGCACCTTGAGAGGTGCGCTTGTTGGCGGCGAGCGGTCCAGGCATAGAGCCGTGATTGTTTGATGGTAGAAATGGCACAGATTGACGTTCCAGGAGACGAGTGATGAGGACTGGATGAATCAGCTTCTTTTGTCTATGTGGTTTGGACCTTTCGATGATGTTTTCAAAGATAACCGAACCCACATTCACACGGTGGGCGGGTGATGCCAGCAGATAAAGTAACAAAGCTTCACACAGACTGAAACTTGAATGATGAGCAGAGGGGATCCACTGTGACTTGCATAACTTGAGCAACAGAATAAAGTTAGTAGCGAGATTCAAGACTGGTACAAGCGACATGTTTGCAGGCCAAGAGGAGTACACGTTTGCTGTGATTGTCTCAATAACAACCGATGAGCAAACATCAGGACGATCAAGCTTCGGAGAGAATTCTGACTGAAAACTTGGAGAGCCTAAGAGCACTTTCATCCATGAGAGACCCTCATGGGTATCTCAACTATAAATTAATAATATTATTTTTGTAGTTTAGTTATAAAATTTAAATTTCATTAATTTGTTAAAAAGATTTAGACCAATGAATGCATAACATGTGTAGAGACTCTCTCATGAGAGTCTCTCAAATGAGATACTTAGAGCATATGCAGTGGAGAAAACCTGTCATAGTCTCTCAAATAGAATACTTTAATAGTTTTGATATAATTTTATTTTTATTTAAAATTTAAAATATAAATTAAATTTAAAACCAATTATATTATAACATGTGTCAAATGGGTCTCTCAAATGAGAGACTCATTTTATTCTCTCTCTTACTTTTTCATTTTTTAATATTTTTTTTGTGGGTGAGAGACTCTCAGTGCACATGCTCTTATATCTTCTCTTTCCTCTCTTTTTCAATTTTTTTTCTTTTTTTAATAGGGAATATCTTAGTAAGAGACCCCAATGATAATGCTTTAAGACTGTGTTGATTGCTTGTGGTGAAAAATCAACCCAAATCCCTCTGACAAACACCTTGTGATAGAACGGAGAAGCCTCATCCTTTATTGACTCCTTCAGATTGGCATAGAACTCAGCCACAACAGACTGATTGTAAGATCCACCAAAAGATACACAAGATTCAAGCTCATTCAACCTCAGAATGTCACGCAGTTCAGGACAATCAATACCAAAAGAATGCTCAACGAGAAAATCCTAAGACGCAAAGTGTTCAACAAACTGTGAGTGACTGTCGGCATCGGTAAGATATGGGTGAGATGGGTATGGTGTGGCAGAAAAGACTTGATGACGACGTTTGGTCCGGCATTCGGCGGCTTGAGGATCGTCATCGGGTGAGGAAGGGATGACCGGAGCCTTGTTGGCAGATTTGGAGAGATGAGGAGGGCCGGTGTGCTTAGATGTTGTCGGAGTGTGAGATGAGGCAGCTAGATGTGAGCTACGGCGAATCCCTGATCGGAAACGCTGTGAAGAGCGGCGGCGAGTGGAACTTGTGTCGATTTCCTTGGAGGAGATGATGGTTCTTCATTAGATTATGAGTTGGGCTCGAGTTGGACATCATGGCTTGATTCTAAAACCGGGTCGTTACAAATAAATGGAAATAATTGAATAATTGTCAATAATATAGTTGGCATCTTTTTGTCAACCTCAAACTGAATCATTGTTAAAGAGTACTCCCTCTGTTCCAAATTAATAGAACTTTTGAGTCTTTTTTCTTGTTCCATTTTATTAGATGTTTTGTTAGTTTTTATACAACTTTTACATTTTGATTGGCTAAATGAATTTTAAATAAAACATTAAATGATAATTTTGTAAAAAAAATTAGGTTTCTTAATATGTGTGCTTTTAGCCAAAACTTCTATTAATTTGGAACAGAGGGAGTAATAAATAATATAGTTGTTGTCAGAATGTAAAAAATATTACGAAACTAACACTTCTCTTTTGTGACAGGTACTTTTAGTGAGAGTGGGCTATTTTCATCGGCTTCTTTGCAACATATGAGTCTCTCATATTTTCAGTTGTAAGATCCTGGAGAATTAAAACAAAAAGTTTTCATATAAACGTAAATATTCATATGCTTCTGGTCATATTGAAAAATGGATGTTTTACTATGTTACCCCATAAAAAATAGAAAAATTCCATAGAAAAACTCGGTTCTATCCACCCATCCAAAATCTTTTCGGATATAACCCGGAAATTCAACTTTCTAATTCATATTCTCGATTGAAATCCTTAATTTTAAAAAATCAAAGTCGCTCTTGTCTAAATCTTGAACTCTTCGTGAAACTAGGAATAACTACTTGTTCTTCTACTCAATTGTTGAATTCGATCGATAACTACTCTATTTCTTTTTTGTTAGAAAGAGTTTGGTGATTCGTTTGCTCTTGATGTCATTTGGAATTGAATTTCTGGGTTTTTAAAGTAATATTGGTATAACTGGGTATCACTGCTAGTTCCCCAGGCCTACCAAGCGATGGAGACCCACCTAACGAGCATGATGGTCTTTCCCATGAAGAAGACAATTATATGAACAAAAAAGGGGGTGTTAAACGGACTGGAATATAGGATAACCCTAGTAAGCGAGTGACAAAGTCAAGGAAAAATGTGGTGTAAAAACTATATCTTTGTCTTTATGGTTCTTGTTTGGATTGTCGGTTCTGTTTTTGAATTCATAGTACTGGAATTATTAGATAAACTATGTTTTTTTTTTTTTTTTTTGTATTTGAATTTGTAGTACTGATAATACTTGGTAAAACTTTGTTTTTTTTTTTGTATTTGAATTTGTACTACTGGTAATACTTGGTAAAACTAACAAAAATTTTGATTTTTGGGTGTGATGCCAAAATATTTGGCCAAAAATGTCAAAAAATTTGAATGGGGCGCCAAACAATTTGGGCAAAATTTTCAAAATTTCAAAAAAATTGGGTGGAGCCGTCTTGTACTCACATATGCATCTCCAAATTTACACATAGTTATACACACATTAGTAGTTATACCAAAGTTCCAAATAGTTTTACTTTAATTATTTTTCATTTTAATTAGTATTACGTAACCTTTAAATTTTTTTTTTTTTTTTGTTTTACAGGTTATTTAAATCGATTAACCTAGAATTTGGAGTGTTTTATTCATTAATATGTTAAAAACCTTTATTTATGTAACTTTTTCATCTTAAGTTGGTTATTATTTATGAAGTGACCTTAAAAGTATAAGGTAGCACTTGTGTAGATTCTTTCAAAACAACCCAATATGATATAATTTTGTAAATTCCTACTTAATACACATTGTAACATTTATTTATGAGGTTTAAAACGCCAATAACTCTGTTGAATAATTTTGGTTCAGATTTTGTAAACAAAAAAAAAAATCAACTTGATTTACTAGTTATACTACATTTATTAATAATACCAGTTTTACTAGTTATATTAGATTTACCCGTAATACCAGTTTGACCCAGTTCTCTTATCGCAAGAACTCAAATCTACAATTCACTACGATTTAACCATTGAAATCTATTTGTTACCAATTTAAAGTCCTAATCGACCCATAAACCATGGTAAAACATCCAATGTGCATAATCAAATCAAATTGAATCCATCAATTTGCAAATCAGTTACTATTAGGTTGCTTAGGTTAAAGAACCGATCTGGATTTTGAAGCTTTATGCAGCTCGATGGAGGCGAAGAAACGGTAGCGAGTACTTTCTTTCTTCCATTCTTTCTGACGAGATCTAGAGGTATGATCTGAAACTCTAATTATACTACATTTATCCTGCCAAAACAATACAAGAAAACTCAATCAGTAGTACTGGTTTTACCGAAGTATCCAAAAAGTTTTTGATTTTTTTAATTAAAATTGGAAAAAGGAAGGAAGGGCAATTTCATCATCACATATTGAAATAATTAAAAAGGGGATATGTAGATTAAAAGGGGATATAGGAGATTTGTGTTTCCACCAATTGGGGCTTGAGACTATGGTTGATCTCCATTATGACACTAGCTTTGATAACTGGAATAGCTTCTTCATACGCTACCAACTATAAGAGTCAAAGTTGGCTTAACATAGAGAGGATACTCTCAAGAGGAAATATAAATGCCACTGTTCACATGGATAAGAGAGAAAATTTTCAATGTCTACAATAAGCTCAACATTGTGTTGAGAAATATTTGTTTCACCCAGGAGGATAACAAAATTTCTTCAACAAGTAACAAGCAAGCATACTTGAGGTTCGAATTTGGATCTTCGATTCAGGGGATTCTGAAGTTTCTTCACCAGCGTGAGTGCAGTTACAATTTTGTCGGACATGAATAGGGTTTACCAGGGAGAATAATCAAGAAGAACGTTTTTACCCTTTTTACTCTTCTCTAGTACCTCTCCACAGTTAAGACTGGTAAGAATTCCATTTTTACGTAGTGAAAATCTTCAAGGCTTCCCAGAAAACGCAAACCACAACTCACCATAGCGGTTTGTGGACAACATCTTGCTAAGTACAAAGTGAGTAAAGGTCCATGAGAAAGTGCACTTAGAAGGAACTCTAACATTCTCCCTAGAGGGGATTTCCTTAATCGTTGTAGTTGTGGAGGTTAAAGTGATTTTGTTTCTTAGTGAAATTCACCAAAATTTTGGAAAAACTGTTACTTTGTGACTATAACTATCTAAGGCCCATGCCTTATTATAATCAGGGAATATGCAGGGTGGAAGATTATCGTCAGCAATAGCATTACAATTGGAAAATAATGACATAAATATATTATAATTTCCAGTAACTAAAAAAAAATTACCAATCAATTGACTATAAACACAACCCTAAATTAGAAGTGAAACATAGAAATTGAGGAAAGTTGAGGTCTAAAAAATAAAATTTAACGAAATAGGATGCTACACCGTGGGAACTGCAACTAGGGTGAAGATAATACCAATGAACTAATATGTCAAATGATGTAGCAAATAGCAAAGAAATCGGGAAGAAAAATCCCATTGGAGAGAAGAGAGAAAGAGATTAAACGAAGGATTAAATGAAATTTTACATATTGAAACTAAAATAAGTGTCCTAAACATGGTAAAAATTATGAAAACAAAAACAAATAAGAAAATATTAAAAGAACCTTAAATGACTATTTACTAAGAAAGAAATTAATGAAAACCGAAAAACTGTAACAAAATAAATCCATAGAAAGAGAAATGTAGATCGTCAAATTGAAAATGAGAATAAAAGAAATTTGAACCTACTAAGTCGACACTAATTATTGGAATCGCCGGCAAGCCCTGTTACAACGAAAAACACATGAAATAGTGAAAATGGAGATTATAAATGTGATGCAAAGGTTTGAAATGAAGAAAAAAAGAACTAATGGATTAAAAGGGAAGGAACTTGCATGTACTCAGAAGAATAACGAAGAAGTTGATTACTAGTGAGGTGAGATGTTCCTCTCGAAATGTCTGGAAAGAGGTAGGTTATTACATTGGAAGAGAAATAGTGAGAGAAAGTGTCTTTAGATAAAGATTTAGGAGGGAAATGCCATTAGGGGAGAAAATGAGGGTAAGAAGGGGAATTTTTTTTGAAAAAGGGTAGACAATTGTAACTGTCAAACAATTACACAAAAGAAATCTATATAAATTATTGTTCTCATTTATTATAATTTGTAGTCTTATGTAATCGTTTGAGGGTTACACTAAGAAGACAATTAGAAGGGTAATTTACATAGATTCTCTTTATGTAATTGTTTGACAGTTACAATGAACTACCATTTTTCAAAAAAAAAAACCATTTATTATCCTCTTTTTCCCCCTAATGGCATTTTCCTCTTAAATCTTTCTGAGACAACACGTCCTCTAATTATATCTCTTTCAATATCATAACCTCCATTTTTCCATACATTTCGAGAGAAACCTCTCACCTTACTATTCATCGTCTTCTTCATTGTATATATTTCTTTCGAATACATATAAGTTACTTTCTTCTATCCATTAGTTATTTTATTCATTGTCAAACCTCTGCATCGCTTTTCTAATCCCCGTTTTCACAGTCTCATGTGTATTTCATTGTAACAGGCTTCGTTGGTGATTTCAATAATCACCATCCACTATGTAGCTAGGATCAAAATTATTTTACTCTCATTTTAATATGACGATCTACACTTCTCTTTCCCTGGATTCCTTTTGTTACTGTTTATATAGGTTTCCTTTAATTTCTCTCTTCAATAATAGTTATTTAGGGTTCTTTCAATTTTTTCTTAATTGATCTTGTTTTCATAAATGGTAAATTTCACTTGTAAACTTGGCGTGTCTTCTCCACGTCCGAGTGAATATGTGAGAGGCTCTTCGAATGAATAATATTATTTCAAAGATAAAGTAATACTATTCATTCGGAGAGCCTCTCACATCTTCACTTTGAGATGAAAGCGTTAATATGTGAATAATATTCTTTTTAGAATGATTGATTGTCAAGTCTTTGAAACAGATTGTGCAAAGTTGGTCTCAATTGTGTAGTCTCCAGAAGAATGACATGTTTCTCCAATCTTCTCGACGAGATTGGTTTACTTCGAGTAAATATTTGCTTTTTGCTTATTTTTTTTCATTTGTGTAATTTTTAGGTCGACTGTTTAGTCCGGATATCTAGAATATTTGCTTCAGAAAAATCATTTGTAAATACTTTAATTTTCTCCTAGGTGTGAATTTCTAATTAGTGTAGAGTGGAAAATGGAAAGGATTATACTCTATAATAGAGTTTAGAATTTTTTAAAAAATATATATAGTGGAGTTAGAGATGCTTTCAGCTTCTATAAAAATTATATTTAACCAAATATTGTAACTCTGCAAACTATAAGTTTTTATTACCAACGAACCAAAATCCAATCCCACTTGACTTTAAAAGCCTAGTTTGTTAATGTAAATTTCTGAAGAGCTGTGTGACAAAAAAAAAAATTTCTGAAGAGCTAGTATTTCTTTTTATGTTTATATGATTTTGTTGACTTTAGCATAATACATAATACATGTTAAATGCTCTTGTCATTTTATCAAAACCGTAACCAAATCGCACGAGAGTGAAATCACAAGAATTGAAAAATTCTCCAAATTGAAATGGTGTTTGGTGCATTAACTTATGGAATGAGACATTTCCACGAATAGGTGTTTGTAAGTAGAATAATTTTGAAAGAGCATATATATATATATATACATATATATATACTTAAATATTAATTTTATATTTACAAAAACTTTCGTGTACCGATCGGATGGCAGCCCTTTCAGGGGTTCCTTAGGGACCGATTAACTCTGCGTAGATTTTCTAAGTGCCATAATAATTTTAAAATAATTAATAATAACAAAATACATAATATAGCTTCACAAAAACTAGAAATTAAATAGACTAATTTCCCTATTAAAAATTTATTACTATTTAAATTAATAACAAACACTTTTATTACAACAACAAACAAAAAATTTATATTTAATAAATATATGCTATACAAATAAATACTACTAACGTCATATTAAATTTAATATAGATAAATAATATCTCATCTGCAGTGTTGGTTAGAGCATCATCATCAACACTGCTCAGAGACTCTCATAATTTCTTTAACAAAAAATATATTAATATTTTAATAAAATTAATTATATAATAAATTTTTTTAAATAATTAAACTATTTAGTGAGAGATAAATGTTAGAAGATGTTCTCATGTGATTCTCAAAAGGTTCTCATATGAGAACCTTTTCTCACCTTCTCTCTTCAATTTTTTTTTTTTTTTTGGTTATAATCTAATGGTGCTTTTAGAATCTAGTAAAAACTGTAAAAAAATATTAAACAATTTTTCCTCTTACCATTTGAAGCCACCAACCAAAAATTGATTCAGAATAAATTGATGTGGATTGCAAAGAAGAGAAATTTTTGAACACCCAGATATATTTCTTATCAACTTGCTTCCCATAGATCTTGACGATGACTCCTACACACCAAAATTTTTGTTAATTGAAAAATCAAAGAAAATGATCTTAAAAAGGATTAAGATTGCACTATATAAAAATATTATAAACAGTTTTATTCTTTACCAGTAACCCAGTTTTACAGAAACCTACATAACTGAGGAAAAAAAAAAGTACAAAAATTATAAATAGTTTAACTATTTACCTCATAGAGTAAGGTAGATTGAGGTCAAAACAAAGAGATAGAGACGATGGAGTAATAGAGTGCAGCCATAGCTTTCAGAGCTTTCAAGTTTAATTTAGATTACGAGGATGTGAATGAAGAAAAAACAAAGGAGGCAGTGAAAGAAGACAACTTTATATATTGATTTTTAGGGTTTTTGCTCAATTGAGCTACAAGATAAGAAGAGACTACTCTTATATTTCTAAAAAATAGAAACACGACACCTGTCGTTCTTATCATCATCACACAGCAATTGCAGCATATCACATTTGTTATGCAGGATAAGGTTTGAATTTGTCTTCTTCTCTGGTCTAACGCCTAGCTGCACATCACACACTTTTGGTGTGAAGGAGAGGAAAGCGACAGGGCTTGGTATTGGGTCTTCGTTGATGGGCTTCAGTGATATGGTTGGGCTTTTGCTGTTGTGTTGACAAAGAGTCCTAATCCACTTTACCTTTATTTTGTTGTGTGTTGACTTCTGATGTTTCTCCTATATATAGCTTTAGTTATGAGAATGTGAGTGTTTTTTTTTTTTTTTTTTTTTTGGTCACTTTTTATTTCATTTAAAACAAACTCCAACATATATGTTACAACATAAGGCATATTACCTTGCCTAACTCTTTTTGCATGAGCATCTACTTCTTGTATTACAGTTCTAGGAACAAACTGAAACACATAGCCTGTTTTTCCTAAAAATATATCACAAATGTCTTGGATTTCAGCTTTTATGCTTGATGGACACCAGATCTGCTTTCTTCCTCCATAAGCATTTCCCATTAGTTCATATAACTACTGACAGTCGCCTACAAAAATAAATTTTTGTTACTGCAACTTTCTAAGCTCTTGTACTGCCAGTTGAAGTGCTACAGCTTCAGCTTCCAAGGGCGATGATGTTGGTGCTATTGAGGATACTCCTTTAAGTATGCTTTTCTCATCTTTCATATGCAAATTCCATGCAATACCCGCTGGACCTTCTCTATTCATCCATGATGCATCTACAAAACAAACATACTCATCACAATTTTTGTAAATCACCTCTCTCTTTTTTTTTTGATAAAATGTGAATTCTATTACCAAAAATGGAACTTGAGTTTATTACAAAAGCGTAGAGCTAAGGAGCTTCGGGGTTCAAATTTATTTTTAAAAATCCCAGACAAGCTAAATGCATCATGATGATGCTTACATATAAGTGAACCATGTATAAAGCAGATTTCTGCAAGGTCTCCGAGAGAGCCGAGCTAGTAGAATGTCTCTGACATTGCGATCAATATAGGCAAATACAGCAGATGCAGATATGGAGGAGCAGTTGTGTAAACGGGTGTTCCTCTATTTCCAAATGTAAAAGGTGGTAGATTGACAGTTAAGTCGATTGAGCAGCCTGGATGTACCATGTGGAGTATATTTGAGCCAGGTTATGAAGATGGACCAGTTCCCGAATGAGAATACAGGGAGTACCAGCTTTGGTTATGCTCTTCGTCTCCAGAGTTAGACCCTTATTTCCTATCTCCTTGATATGTTTTTTTTTTTTTTTTATCATATTTTAGATTGCATTTATCATTAAATTTAGGGAGAATTGAAAATAAGGGAGCTCTACCAACTTTTTTGTCCATATATACATTTTTTTTGTTCTAGCAATTTTTTCCTAAACTACCTTTAATACTAAATAAATACCATTTAAAAAAAAACCCATATAAACATGTAGAAACACAACTTTAAAGAAGGTTTAAAGAATAAATTTTTTGATTTTATGCAGTTTTAAATAAATTTTTAGAGGTTTTAAAGTTGTTCTGAAAAATTTAGAATATGTTTTCTAACCTTCTAAAAATATTAGATTGCATATTCTACCATTTGTACATGTTCTGAAAAATTTAGAATATGTCTTCTACCACTTGTACATGGTCTAGCAATTTTAGAATAGAATTTGTTCTAAACGTTTTAGAATACGAAATTCTGAAAAATTTTAGAATACATATTCTATCACTTGTACATATTCTGCGGAAATTTTGGAAATTTTAGAATACATATTCTTTCACTTGTACATATTCTGCAAAAATTAGAATATACATTCTATTATTTTTCTATGTTCTAAAAAATTTAGAATATACATTATGGAAATATTAGATTACATATTCTAGAAAATTTAGAATTTGGAAAAAATAAATTAACTGCATCTAAAAATAAGAAAAGTAAATATTTAAATTTTAGAATATTCTATATATTTGTTATTTAAAATTTGGATTAACTGAAAAAAAAAATTGACGAAAAAAAGGATCCAAATTTTTTTTTTTAAATAACACATATTATTAAGTAAAAAACCTAATAATATTGTCGTCTTCTTCTTCTTCTCCTTGTCCGTTATTGTCCTCTTCTTCTTCTTCTCTTTTGGACAGACTTCTAGAAGAGTCTTTTTTTCAAAGATTATGCTTCAAATTTACGTTACTTGTGGTTTATGGAGATTGTGTGATAAGAAAGGGTGGAGATTTATTGTTGATGAAGAAAAACGTGGAAGATTAGTTACTTTACAATCCACTACATCTCTTGAAGAGTTGAAGTTGATGGTTCGAGAAGACTATGTAATAGAACATAGTGTAGTTGATGTGGAATTCAGTTATTTACCCATAGATGTTAGTTTTGATGCTCCTCCTATTGTTATGATGAATGATAGACAACTGAAAAATTTTGTTGCCTATTTGAAAAGGAACAATAACATACGGTTGTTCGAGAAGACTATGAAATAGAAGATAGTGTAGTTGATGTGGAATTCAGTTATTTACAAATAGATGTTAGTGTTGATGCTCCTCCTATTGTTATGATGAATGATAGACAACTGAAAAATTTTGTTGCCTATTTGAAAAGGAACAATAACATACGGTTGTGTGTGACATTCAAAGGTAGAGTTGATGATCCTAAAAGTAAAGGCCATTCTGATTTGAATAAGGAGCGAAGCTATGATGCCAAGGAGGCAAGTGATGATGGTAATGAGAGACACAATGATCGTAGAACTTGGTGTCGTTGCCTAAGAACCGGAACCCTAAAACGCAGAGATTGATTCTAAGAATTGGTAACTTATCAATCAAAAGCTTCAATGAGGACAAGGAAGAAGGAAGAAGCTTCGATGAGGAGAAGAAAGAAGGAAAAAGCTTCGATGAGGAGAAGAAAAAAAATTGAAGCTACGATGAGGAGAAGGGTCTCAGAAGTCGTCGCTATTATGGCTAAATTAGAAAGAACAAAATTTAATGATTTTCTGATTTTCTTATATTAGATTTTTAATGAATTATATTAAAATTTATAATATTTTTAATTGATTATACT
This sequence comes from Barbarea vulgaris, assembly GCA_963667165.1. NCBI lineage: Eukaryota > Viridiplantae > Streptophyta > Magnoliopsida > Brassicales > Brassicaceae > Barbarea > Barbarea vulgaris. The sequence goes on along the minus strand of OY763893.1, from coordinate 12,146,916 downwards.
AAAAATGTAAAAAAAAAAAGTGAAGTTTCTTTATGAATTAGAGGATTTAGATTTTATGATTTAATTGAAAGTTTTTTAAAAATGAGGGTAAAATAGAATTTTATATTTTAAAAGAATTAATACACCAAAAAATTAAAACAAAAGTATAAATGCTTATTTCTCTCTCTCTTTATTTTTGTTGGCTTTCCAGATTTATTGTAACTTACGAGAAAAGTCAAAAAAATTGGTTTCCAAGATTTTATTACCTCATTTATTATTTTTCTTAGTCACAATTTTTTTTCAGCATTAGCCACAATCTTTTTTTTTTGACTCACTATAAAATCACGACACATTATTAGTTTTAGTTCTAAAAATAAATAAGTTTCTTCTAAACACTAAAATGGATCAAAAAGAAAAGTTAGAAACAAAAAAAAATCAAATCAGAAAATGTTCAACTGACTCGTCCAATAAGTTCAAGCAACCCTCGAGATTTTGATTTAAACAAGAAGATTTATTTCTACGAAGGAGAGCTTCATCCAGACAAGAAAATAGAAGACACTATCTTGGATGTATTGAAGATTAATTTACCAAATCATTTTAGTTTTGATTTTTCTTCTCTTTTTCTCTATGTGAGTTTCCTTTTTCCCATTACTTGGATTAAAAAATAAAAATAAATGTTTTATCTGGAGAGCGACTTCTTGAGCTTTATATCCTCAATGCCTTTTTATCAATTTTTGCAAAAGAATATCTAACACACAAAATTATTGTAAGGAAACAAGAGTCTCTGATTATAGAGTTTCTTGTCAACAAAGACACCAAAAAAAAAAAATTATTTTCAACGAGGTGGAATAGCTATGTCATTTTTGCATATATAGTATACGTAAGTGGACTTTATAGAGAATACTTCAGTTTATTAATTCATTTTCAATAGTGTAATACTCCAGTAGGAGTAATAATTAATGTGAAAGAATCTAATTGGAATGAATTTTGTACGGCAGTAGAGATGAAGCCAAAAAATGAATCGTAGAACATGAACAGTAATAATTGTGAAGGACAAGAAGATAATAAAATTACGAAAATACACTAAATAAAATGTTTTTCCAAAGACCATGTCGTTAATCAAAAACAAAACAGTAAGTTCACTAATCCGAAGAATTTAGTGTGTTCATCACACTTTGAACTAATTCAAAATCACAACTTAACTGTATAGGAAGTCGATCATCTTTTTCCAATGCGGATTTCTTCATAAGTGCTATCTTGTATTTGTTCGATCCTCCAACTTTCATAATCTCTTGCATGCACGATTGAAGAGTTAAAAAAATATGGTTTACCTTTTTCGTGGGATATTCTTCATAAGACTCTTCTACCGCACGAACAAGATCTTCTATGATTTTTGGGCACTCCTTATGTTATTGAATAGCACTAAAAAATCCTAAATCTAAAATATTTAGATCCGGCGAGTTCGGTGGTTGACACATCAATTGGATATCAAAACCATTATTTGATGCAACTTCTTGAAAATCTTTATCCCCACACGCAATATGTGTTCTTGCATTATCTTGTTGAATAAAGATAGTATTCTCTCAATCTTCTCGTGGCCACTTTTCATGAATACACGGAAGAACCTTTTCAATCAAACAAGCTTTTATATCTTCTCTTTTGATAGATGTTGCTGCTTTTAGTTCCAAAGTTCCAGCATCTCTATTTTTACTTCGACGCTTTGCTGGCTCCATAGTAACAAATGGAAATATTCCAATTTTCCCAGAAAATACCTCTTTCCTTTCTTCGTCAAACCTTGGACGAGCCATTGCAGCTAAAAACATTACTTTTCCGATGTAATTCTTACTTTGACATGTACGTTGCGGCTCTTCTTCAATCGGAAGTAAATAATATTTCTCTGTCTTCTTCGTCATATAGAACCATTTTTCATCGATATGCACCATATTGTACATATCAACAAACTTTGGTTCATGAGATAGAGTATTTTTATCCAACATGGAGATGCAAAATTGTAGTCTACCTTTCATATTGTCTTCCTTCAAATGAGACTTGATGCTATTGGTATGGCGTCGAATAAATTCTTCTTTCTTCTGTCGAAATACCGTTGTAAGACTCATTTTTATAGCTATGGCCGGCGATCTCAGAGTTGTTCGTCTCTGTAATGGAATATCGGCAACTTGCTGTGGGTCAAGCAAGATTCTTTTGCGACCATAATTTATAGATCTTCTATGAGATACATCCACTGTTCCGCTATTAGCCGTTTTTTTTTGCTCTTTGCCAAATCCTTTGCACCATTCGTATAGACACTCCAAATTGATTAGAAACTTCTTTGGTAATAGTTTTTCCCAAATCTCCATTAATACTCCTCCTCAATAACGCATTGAAGATATTCCATTGCTCCTCATTTGAAAGATTTTTTCTGGTTTGTCGCAAGTTTTGTCCATTTTGAAAAACTTCTTCGTTTTCTGTTATAAAAATGGATTTAAAAAGAAAACAAATTAGAAAAACATAATACACAAATTATTTTATACAACAAAAATATAGACTACGTAAACATCAAAATGGTAACTAACTTTTAAAAATCCTGAATAACTAGAATATTAAAACAATTAGGAATTATTTTCAAACAAAAAATACATGAACGTGGGACTAATTAAAGAGAACAAAAATGAGAAAAAAATAGGAACTGAAAAATCTAAGCAATGAACTCCAATTTCATTATGCAAAAACAAAAAAAATATTATTCATCTCGTACGTCTACAAAATTACTCTAGTTTTATCTAAATTACAAAATTATTTGTTGATCCTTTAGCTTAAGATATTGTTCATCATATGTTCTTGCATAATCAAACATTCATCATGTCATCTTAATCATAACCGATCCCGAGACTCGTCGCCTTTTATCATTTGATTTCAAACCGTTTTTTATTTACATTTGAATTTCGTTTGTTACGAACCACAATCTATTTAATTTGCTTAGCTTGAATAGATAATTTGTATTATTAGTGAGTTGTTCTTGTTTCCTCATTGACTGACCCTCAAAGTACTCAACGTACAAGAGGTTAATTGATAAAACTTTCAACTATCACTCCTGCATCTCCTTTGATTGTCTCCATAACTCTAGCTCTATCAAGGATTTAGATATGATACTTTGTATATGATTTCTTCTGTTGTTAAAAATTAACTCATTTCGTGCTTTCCATATATTCCAGCCTAGAAAAGGAATCAAAGAGTGCTCATTTTGCTTTCTTGCCATCATTCCAAAGAAAGCCAACAAATTTGGTATGAGATTTTGATTAGAAATAATATCAACCTGATGACGCAAGAACAGGTGCCAACTCTGATGTCTCTGCATTTTACCACTTTTAATCTTGCATTTCCATCCATTTTAGCATAGTTTCATCACTAGTTTCACTCCATATCTATCCATTTCATTCATACAGGTTACATGATAGGTTTGCTTTAGCTTTGCATACATATTGCATATTGGAGCTATCTTTTAGGTGTTTTGGATGTTCGCTGGAGATCAAGGAACATGGAGACACAAGCTCGGTGTGAAGACTCGACCTCATGACCGAGCTAAAGACCAAGACCAGCATGCACTCGACCAAGACCACTCGACCTGGAGTTAGACCGAGTGCAAACCAACCCACCAACACCACTCGATCACATGCACTCGGTCATCTGACCGAGCTGAAGGCAAAGAGGAGTTAGCACTCGACCAAGAGCACTCGACCACGTCCACTCGACCACCAAACCGAGCTCGTGCAACCGAGTCTGAGGATTCAAGGCCTGAAGCACACCACTCGACCACACCACTCGACCAGAGGAGCCCGAGCTCAAGGCAGCCGACCTAAGGACTTTAGTTTATTTTGTCTTTTTGTACTAGGGTTTCTGACCTAGAGTATATATACTCTAATTAGGTCAGCAGCCGCAGGATATACGTTTTCATTCCTTTTGTTCTCTGAAAACCTCTCTAGATCTATCTGATTTTGTATTTGCAATTACTTCTGATCCTTTGATCCTTTTAAGTTTATTTCTTCTATTCCTTCTTCATCTCAATCTCTAGATTATGATTATGGAAACTATTTCATTTTCTGGGTTTATGATTCTGATGATGAAGTCTGAGTAGTGATTTAGGGTTCTTGAGGATGGGTTAGATCTGGGTTATGATTCATGGTGGTTCTAGTAGATTTAGGGTTCTAAAGCTTAAGATCTCTTCTGGGTTAGCTATTTCTAATGCTGATTCCCTGTACACCCACTTGGGATCTGATCTTGGTGTTTCCTTGCACATCACTTGTGAAACACCAGATCTGCTAATACCAGAGATCTGGAGCTTCTTTCCAATGATTGATCTAGGATCATAGGAAAGTAAGTTGTAGTTTGACATTTATGAGCTGTGTTCTTAATGCTTATTCTCTTTATGTTTCATTGGAATCCTATCTGAGTGTTAGTGACAGTCAATGGGGCATAGGTGTGGATTCCAAGATTAGGAAGTTTAGAGAATCTGGTGATAGGTGTAACTGGGAAGTGGATCTATCACTCTGATGATGCTCATAGTTAGGAGATCCCTTCTATGAAGTTGTTTATGAAGTCACTAGTGTCCACCATGAAGAATACCAGATCTAGAACTCATCCTTAGGACCTTTTCTCATCCTGATTGTTTTCTACTTTTTGATACTCTGTTTTCCTGTTCTTAGCTTGCTCTGTTTCTGTTTCTATTCTCTTTTGTTGTTATGAATCTTTGTTTCTAGTTTCTTTTACTGTTTATTAGTTCTTGTTTTAGTTGTTTCACCCTGTTGCTTCCAACCTTTCTATTTGGCTTGAATTAGATAGATTTGCTACATCCTGATTGCTTACAATAGTCCCGATTGGATTCGATAGCCCTTTGTACTACAATTTGGGCAATAGGTAGCTTTAGGTGTAAAAACCTAGTTATCAATTTGGCGCCGTTGCCAGTTGGGATCTAATTGTTTCATTTAGGATTGCAAAACTTCTGAGATCAAGTTCTTTTCTTTTTACTTTGTTACTCACTTGTTGGTTTCAATCTGTTTCAGGTACCACTCGGTCACTCCAACTCGGTTTACCACCTCGAGTTAAGCACTCTCTAAGCTCTATCACCCTAGCTCGGTCTCCCAAACCGAGTTGATGCAACCGAGCTCAAGCCTCAAATTGTTCAAGAAGAGAAAAGGGTACCTTACATTCCCCCTCCTTATGTTCCCAAGATTCCTTTCCCTGGGAGATTCAAGCAAGAACTCTTGGAAAAGGTTAGAGCTGACTTAATTAGTGCAGTGGACAAGCTTGAGGAGATAATGCCTTTGGAAACTATCTTTGCAACCATCCCCAACCAAGGAAAAACCCTTCAGGAAGAACTCTTGAGAAGGAAGATGAAAGCTGAGGCTATGAAAGAAGTGAAATATGATTGCCAGACAGTCATAGGAGAGAGGGTGATCAAGGATAAGCTTGAAGACCCAGGTTCATTCACTCTTCCATGCTCAATAGGGACTCTGAACTTCAAAAGTAGTCTCTGTGACCTTGGAGCTGCTGTCAGCCTTATGCCTCTGTCTATAGCTCAGAAGCTAAAAGTAGAGGACTTCAGACCCTGTAATATCACCCTAGTGCTAGCTGATGGTTCAACAAGATCCCCACAGGGAATGCTGAAGGATCTTCCTGTGAAGATAGGTGAGGTAACAGTTCTTGCCGACTTTGTGGTTTTGAAAATGGATGAAGAACCAGCAGATCCACTGATTCTTGGAAGGCCATTCTTGGCAACTGCTGGGACTGTAATTGATGTGAAGGGAGGAAGGATTGCTCTTAACCTGGCTGAAAATCTGAGGATGGAGTTTGATATCAATGATGCTATAAGGAAGCCCACAATAGAGGGACAGATCTTCTCCATTAAGGAATTGAATGATAGCACTGATGAGTTGTTGAGAAAGCCTTATGAAGATGATCCACTGAAGCCAGCATTGGTAATGGATAGTAAAGCTGGATCAGGAGTCTGTCAGGGCATAGCTGGATCTGAAACAGAGTTTAAGGCTGCAGAAAAGACAAGTTTGAATCAAGCTCGACCAGTTAACTCGGTCTACAAACAGAGTCAAGCTCTCACATGTCCGGATGTTTCTAACTCGATGGGCAAACTCGGTTGGCAAACCAAGCCTAACATTTGTGGGCTAGATGAGTGGATTGCACTCAAAGAAAGGTCTAATTGGCAGGACAAGGCTATAGTGGAGCTAAAAGACACTGTGAAAGAGCTGAAAGATCAAATCAAGTCGCTCCAAGGGAAGGCCAATCAAGGATTAGAAAACATCAAGGGTATCCCACCTGATATAGCTATAACTCTAGTTAGCAGGAAGGGAAGTGAACTCACATCAGAATGGTCTAGAAAAATAGACTACCCACCTTATCAAGAGGAAGCTTACCTAGAGGAGGAAGCTATTGAGAGTCAGTTTGCTGATTGGTCAAGGAAGCACGATGAGTTTGCTGATCTACCCACCAAGGAAAAGAGGACCTTAGTTCCTCTCTTACAGCCTCCATGATTCCAGTAAGGAAGTCAAGCTTAGTGACTTTAAACAAGCTCACTTGGGAGGAAGTCCCATGACTATCTTTGTAAATATTTTGCTTTAAGGTTTCTTGTTTCTTTTAATATGTTTTCTAGTAGTTTTGTTGGTCAGGTTTGAGATTTCAGGATTATGCAAAGAAAGGCAGAGAAGCCCAAAAAAATCAGACTCGACCAATTAGCTCGATCAACCAGGCCGAGTCAAAATCTCAACAAATCAAGCTCGGCCATCAAGCTCGGTTTGGCAAACCGAGCTACCCCTCTAGAGGTCATCAATCAAGCTCGGACAGTCTAACTCGATCAGCTTGGGTGAGTTAGATCTTCATACCAAACCACTCGGCCATCAAACTCGACCTTATGACCGAGTTAGAACACCCAACACTGAGGTACAACTCCACTCTTTACCATTGTTTATACCATTCATCTTTAGTTTTTCTTATTACTTTTTCATTCTCATACCTTCCTTTGAATCTTTTATTACACAATGGACTGTGTAATTCAAGTTTGGGGGAGGGTTTGAGATGCATTTGATATCGTTTACTGTTTTCTTATTTCAAATTTTGCACATTGAGTCTGCATAGCATCTAATCTATTTGCATAAGAAAAACCATAAAAATTTGAAAAATTTCAGAAAAGCATTCCACAAAAACAGAGTGTTCATGTAGATTGCATTCATGTTTAGGATTGAGTCTAGATGCATTTCATATAGATTTGTGCATCTGCATAGGGGACTAGGATGATAAAAGCCTTGTAAGCATGCTGGTTTATGAAATAGTCTCAATGCCCTAGTTAATAGTTGTCTAATGCATTCATGTAAGTCTGAAGCATAAGACCGCACCATGCCTAGATTGCATTGTTTGACATTTAGTTTTGGCTGAAGCATGTCTTGATCTGATATCATCCCCTATCTATTAGAACCTTAAACTGAATTGCAATTATCATGTCTATGCCTTTGATTTGAACTCATGGATACCTTATACATATTTGGATTCTCTTACTCTTTTCACCACCCTTGTGAATCCAAATAGCTGATTCCCATCATTGGAACAGTCTCCCCAACCTTTAACCTTGACCTTCCTTTCAAGCCAACAATACTCTATGTGTGAATGTGAGGCCTATTTCAGGATTGAGCTTGGTAGAAAGTGTTAGGTCTGTGCCGACAAGAATGGTTTCTCATATATAGTTCTGGTTCACAATCTTTGAGCTAGATAGAACTAGGTGGGGAACTGAACTGTGTTAGGAGGATAGACTGGAATTTAGAATAGGGAATCTATGCTCGGTTGTATAAGCTCGTTTAGGGAACCGAGTTCACACCTCGAGTTCACCAGACCGAGCCTGAGCTTCATTTTGGAAATAAAAGAAAAGAAAAGAAGTTCTGGGAAAAGGTCTAAGCTGAAAGTAAAATAGCTGCTCTAGTAAAGGATTTGGGATTTGAAAAAGAAGAAAAGAAATGTGTAGGCTCAGGAAGATAGGCAAAAAGCCTGAAGTGTCTTAATAAAAAAAGGATAATAGAAGAGCCTCAGTTTTAAAGGAACCCAATCCGCTAGCATAAGCAAGAAAGCACAAGAACTCTTTTCCTTAGAATGAATAAATAAAAAAAGAGGAATAAGTTGATCCAAAAAGGATTCATGGCAGAAAAGTGCCTAAGGGTAGATTTAGGATCATCTTCTGGGTTTAGGAATAGGTGGTAGCAGAATCGTTGTATATGGGATGGGTAGATGAGAAATTGTTCTTGTATGCATCGGTTGGCTATCTTACCTTTAGCCTTCTTCTAAAGCTCAGTCTATTCTTGAGAGTCCCATGTTACCTATTGCTTAAACCTGTTACCAAAGGGGCCATCTTTGCCTCTTAACCTTTCCCTTAGCCAAATGAGTTCATTGAAAGTGCATAGGCTTGATCCATGGTTACAGAATGAATAAATGTTAAAGGGAATGATTGATTTGATTGCATGTGTAGGTTAAGGCTACTGTCAGGTTTGTTCTGAAGGGTATGGCTAAAGTTTTAAAAGTAGGGATTACTTGTTAATGCATTTTAGAACTACTAACTAGGACCTTGATGCTACTTCCTTTATCAGCATGTTTTGGCTCTGAGTCCCAGCATGTCATCAACTTCACCAGCTTATATCTTATATGTTTGCTTGAGGGCAAGCAAAGACTAAGTTTGGGGGAGTTGATGTCTCTGCATTTTACCACTTTTAATCTTGCATTTCCATCCATTTTAGCATAGTTTCATCACTAGTTTCACTCCATATCTATCCATTTCATTCATACAGGTTACATGATAGGTTTGCTTTAGCTTTGCATACATATTGCATATTGGAGCTATCTTTTAGGTGTTTTGGATGTTCGCTGGAGATCAAGGAACATGGAGACACAAGCTCGGTGTGAAGACTCGACCTCATGACCGAGCTAAAGACCAAGACCAGCATGCACTCGACCAAGACCACTCGACCTGGAGTTAGACCGAGTGCAAACCAACCCACCAACACCACTCGATCACATGCACTCGGTCATCTGACCGAGCTGAAGGTAAAGAGGAGTTAGCACTCGACCAAGAGCACTCGACCACGTCCACTCGACCACCAAACCGAGCTCGTGCAACCGAGTCTGAGGATTCAAGGCCTGAAGCACACCACTCGACCAGAGGAGCCCGAGCTCAAGGCAGCCGACCTAAGGACTTTAGTTTATTTTGTCTTTTTGTACTAGGGTTTCTGACCTAGAGTATATATACTCTAATTAGGTCAGCAGCCGCAGGATATACGTTTTCATTCCTTTTGTTCTCTGAAAACCTCTCTAGATCTATCTGATTTTGTATTTGCAATTACTTCTGATCCTTTGATCCTTTTAAGTTTATTTCTTCTATTCCTTCTTCATCTCAATCTCTAGATTATGATTATGGAAACTATTTCATTTTCTGGGTTTATGATTCTGATGATGAAGTCTGAGTAGTGATTTAGGGTTCTTGAGGATGGGTTAGATCTGGGTTATGATTCATGGTGGTTATAGTAGATTTAGGGTTCTAAAGCTTGAGATCTCTTCTGGGTTAGCTATTTCTAATGCTGATTCCCTGTACACCCACTTGGGATCTGATCTTGGTGTTTCCTTGCACATCACTTGTGAAACACCAGATCTGCTAATACCAGAGATCTGGAGCTTCTTTCCAATGATTGATCTAGGATCATAGGAAAGTAAGTTGTAGTTTGACATTTATGAGCTGTGTTCTTAATGCTTATTCTCTTTATGTTTCATTGGAATCCTATCTGAGTGTTAGTGACAGTCAATGGGGCATAGGTGTGGATTCCAAGATTAGGAAGTTTAGAGAATCTGGTGATAGGTGTAACTGGGAAGTGGATCTATCACTCTGATGATGCTCATAGTTAGGAGATCCCTTCTATGAAGTTGTTTATGAAGTCACTAGTGTCCACCATGAAGAATACCAGATCTAGAACTCATCCTTAGGACCTTTTCTCATCCTGATTGTTTTCTACTTTTTGATACTCTGTTTTCCTGTTCTTAGCTTGCTCTGTTTCTGTTTCTATTCTCTTTTGTTGTTATGAATCTTTGTTTCTAGTTTCTTTTACTGTTTATTAGTTCTTGTTTTAGTTGTTTCACCCTGTTGCTTCCAACCTTTCTATTTGGCTTGAATTAGATAGATTTGCTACATCCTGATTGCTTACAATAGTCCCGATTGGATTCGATAGCCCTTTGTACTACAATTTGGGCAATAGGTAGCTTTAGGTGTAAAAACCTAGTTATCAAACTCCCATACCTCTCGAGCTACTCGGCATTGGAATCAAATGATTAACTGACTCTTGCTCATCACCACACACTAAATTAACATGCCGTATCCATTCTGATTCCTCTCTGTCTTAATTGTGTTCGCCACTGGCTATTGATTATGTACCACCTTCCACTAGGAAAAAAAACTGAATCTTTGTTAATATTGAAGAATGCGAATGGCTTCAGTCGAAAACATTTGACTTAAAGTCTTCAAATATATTTCCAAGAACATTTGACTTTCTCTAAACTAAAAACTTTTATTTGACCTAATAATGAAACACAACACGTTTCATTCTTTCTTCATTCCCGATAAGACTGTTGTCAAATATGAGTTCCGAATATCTCTCTGTACCATTTTTTTTTTCTATCTATATATATATTATTTGACATGTAGTTTTTAGGCAACGGAGGCCTCTGAGACTATAGTTGGGGGTTGTAATTATAGTTTTACCCCTGAGTGTGAACAGAATCAAACCTAAATAAAAAAAATATTCTTTCGCGATTTAGTGATGTGAAATTTAATTAAAATTATAACAATTTGGCCCATTCATATTGGATTGTGTATTTAACCTAGCCCATTTACGTTATCTGTTAAAAATTAGTAAATCGTACAATCTTATTCAACCTCTAGCCCATGAACGTTATACTACAAAAAAAAAAAAAAAAAAAAAAAAGTAAACCCTAATATCTTATACCGTCTCTTTGTTCCCTATAAATATTTTGATTAGGGTATTATATCAGCATATATTTTTCTACTGCGTTTTCTTTTAATTTGGCACGATAGTTTTTCATAGAGGTGTGTTTATGATCATTCGCAGATTGGATATTGGAAGCAGCAATGTGAATGCATGAATTTGGATCATCTTTCAACCGATCGACATGTGATCTTCTATATTTTATGTATCGATTTCTGTTTTATTATGAATATATGATCTGTGTTAATGTACCAATGTTTCGTCACTATAAAGCGGGATGTTGAAACATAAAATTCGATTTCATCTTTTGAGGAGGTAAGCTGTCATCTAATCTTTATATCTTTTCCTAATGAGTTTGTATGCTTTATTAAACGTCTCTGAGTGAGAACAGTTTTGCTTTGATGATAACGTTTATATCTTGATGAACCGAAGCTAGATTATGATTGAGTTTGACTCAGATTCGATTCATATATTTTTCTGTTTTCCGGCTTATTTGATGATTTTGAAGTGAGTCTGAGATTTATGAATGTAGAAAAAATTTACGATTTGCTGAAACAATGTTGGAATTGTTTATTAGGTTGAAGATTTGAAGAGCTTACTACAATGGAGAAGTAAGAAAGCCTTTACACACTGAGAATTTCGAGTAAAAGCATGGACATGCTGAGAATTCTGAGACTACTCGTGTTGAAGTCACTACTGGTTAGATCCTAATCTGTATATTTCCATTAGAGAAGCTCTTCTCTGTCATTTTTTTTGTAATAGTATTGTTTTCTTTTTGCTAAAAAGACGTCGGTTCCCTCAGACCGCATCTATTTTTTGAAAAGGTATATCTTAGAATTTTTAGCACCACAATAAATATTTCTTGTGTTGCACGTTTTGGAATTTTAATTTTCATGCAGTGTGTTCTGTTTACAGTATTTGGTTGACTTGCGGTTGAAGATGTGATCGTTTGATATTTGTATTGTCTATTAATTTTTTGATAAATTTATAATTTAAAAAAGGTTTGCTTGTGTGACTAAATTGTGTCTATGCTCACGGTGTATAATTCTATACAAAACGTAGGTATTGGTTCTGTCTATGTTTTGTTTCCGTTTGTCTTTTAAGTCTGGACGGTTAATTTTTATAGTGTTTTGTTCTAGGTTAATGGTTCAAAAAAAGGTTTGTGATTGATTCATTTTATTTTATTTTGTTTTATTATTTTGTTAAGCAATTGAGCAATTTGTACCATCGAATTATCATATAGTACAGGATATGACATCTGTGAAGGAGTAATATTTCCACTACATGTAATATAATAAGAAAATTCAAGAGCTTTAAGAGTTATCCAATCTCTATTATTTTTCAACGTGATTATTAGGATGAATGGTCTGGGCGACATATTTTTAATAGCTTTACTTTATTTCAAGATCAATTTACGACATATACACCTTTGGATCTTTGTCTTCTGTTTCTTGTGTAACGAGATAATGGATTAGCTTTTCTAAGCTTACTGTTTTCAATCTCTTTCTCCTTCACCCCGATTGTGGGTTAGGCGGGATAAAGATTCCTCCAGGGTCACCGATTTCCCCCGGAGGTAAGTTGTATTGCTTGAAGATAGGGTCTAGGTTCACACTTCTTGGATTCTTGATGTCTTGCCATCTTCTGATCTCAACGTAATGAACTAATTTGAATTCGAACATAAACAATGTCGATGATAATGCAAAATACTGCTTTTCCCCGGCATCGCTCCACTCTGGAGCTTTAATCTTTTATTGGGTTTGTTATATATGTGACGTCAACATAGCGTGCAAACACATCTGTTTACTTTGTACGCTTTTATAATTAAGAAAATTTCTAAGCATTACTCTGTTTTTTTAGCATACTTTTAATGGTTTATATTTCTTGATACTATCTTTGCATATACGAAGAATTACATGATTTAATTTGCTGAAGAAAAAAGATGATAGGGAACCCATTCCAAAATGTGATTGTCTGGAGTGTTTCTAGATGTTGACGAACAGAGAAATATTATTAATGATTAGCCGGTAAGTAAATGTATGGTTCACCAGTCATTCGGATGCTTTAGAAAATTAGTGTTGAAGCCTTTCAAGAGTGTAGAACGGACCATTGAAGTGAAAAAGTTATTTTCCTTTAAATAGTAGTCTGTTATTTAGACAAATTGTGTACACAAATAGAAGAGTCAGGGAAGTAATGTAGATATATCTGGTCTATTTCTTCTTCTGACTTGCATTAGTAGAAACAATAATCAAACTTATACAAAGAGAAGAAGAAAAGACAAACGAGGACAATAATGGAGACTATAGAGCATGGACTTTTTTGCTTTTATGTTCAACGATCAATTAGATGCAGCTTGTTCCATTTTTTATTTTAAATTTTTATCCTAACAATCAAGCTAAATTGTATATATATTGTATTAAATGTCAAGCTAAAAAAAAAAAAAATTAAGTAACTTTGTGAGTCACGAGAGTACAAAGAAGAGTTTCAATCAAAATGAAATAAATGAAAACACACACAAGTTTCAATCAAAATGAAATACATGAAAGCACACACAAATTGCCTAACAATAAAATTCGAGATTAAGAGACAAGGACGAGGCAAGCGAAGACAATAATGGAGGATATAGAGCATGGACTGGTGAAAAGATTTTGAGTCAAAGAAGAAGAGAGAGAGAGGGAGAAAGAAAAAGATTGAGTTCTTCGTAATAGATATTAACACAACATTCTCAAAAATTATAGAATTGAGTTACAAACTTTATAGCTCTATAAAATACAAGGTCCTACCAAAGAATACTCATAATTCCTTGAAAATGATCAAATCTCATTATTTATATATTTTTAATGAAAATTTAAATCGTTCTTATTGAGGACTTTTTCGATAGCCAACTTGCTTTTGCGAGATATCATGATGGTTACATGCTTGGACTCTATGAACCTTCATATATGAAATTTTTCATAGCCAAGTTGCTTTTTTGAGATATCCTAATGTTCACATGCTTGGACTCTATCAACCTTAATAGATGTCATTTTTAAAACAATAGTAAATGTTAAAGGAATTGTCTTTACTAACCTAAGAAAATGTAAACATAGACACCCGATTATAACAGGTAAAATGTAAACATATACACCCGATTTTAGCTGGTCTTGCGTAGTAATACAATACTACTTATAGATAGAACACCATATGAAAACGTAACATGTGAAGAAAAGGTTTATCTTAGTTTTGATAGTATTTACGTATCATACACGAGTGCAAACAATCTTATTTTTTATTCTCTAGAGTTTGTGAACATAATCAAGGTATCTAGAATGGTCAACCACAAGTAGATATTGAAAGTCGGTACTTCATTTATAATACTAAGATATATTGATCATAAATTTGTTTTAATAAAATGGTACGAGGTTACAAGTTACTCAATGGCAAATCATGTTATTGAGACTAAAATTATAAGTAATAGTAGGATTGGAGAAATTCTCCTAATCCATAGGAGGCTAGGATGTTTGTAACTAGGCATGGCCAAAATTTAACTGTATCGTTTTTAACCGTAACCGTATAAAATGGTTAAAAATCGTAACCGTTAACCGTAAAATATATTAAATATGGTTAACCATAAATTATTAACCGTAACTATTAATTAACCGTAACCGCATAAAAACTATTGGTTAACCGTAAAATTATAACCGTAACTATTTTAAAAACTGAACAAAATATTTTTATATATATATATATATTCAATTATAGTAATAAATATTAGTTGATATATCATATCTATATTTTCCAATAGAAGTTAAATTTATTTTTTCAAAAATATCAAAAATATTAATTTCTATCATGATTATCAAATATGAATTATATTTAACCGTATATAACCGTAACTGTTTTAACCGTTATCGTTTTTAACCGTAACCATTTTAACCGTGACCGTTTTAACCGTATATTAAATGGTTAAGGTTAAGATTAAACAAAAATTATAACCGTAACCGGTGGTTAACTAACCATGGTCATGTCTATTTGTAACTCTACCAAATATAAATTTCCATTCAGGAAACAACGTAAATAATTTTCAAAGAAATAATCTTTACTATCATAAGAAAATGTGAATATAGACAGTTTTATATGTTTTTTGATAATTCCTCACGATCCTTGCATTGAGGTGTGTTACTTTTTTGATAATTCCTCACGATCATTTCCGTAATCTTTTTCTAATTCGGCATCTCTCTTTTTTCTTTTCTCCGAACTATATATTGTATTAGGATAAGTCCCACGCGTTACGCGGGTTTAATATATATATATATATATATACTTTTATTTATTACACATTTTAAATGGAAATATATATTGTTTTTTACTATAGCAGCTTTTTATGTTTTTGTTAATTTTTAGTATAATTTAATCTATTATTTAAATTTTTATTAGTCTATTTTTTCTTTTGTTATACAACTATTTTACTAACAATATTTTCCTATAAATATTCAAATAGTATAACACATTTGTCACCAACTTTAGTATTTTAAATCACAAATAATTTGAATCTCCATAGTTTTTTCCTTAAAAAATAATAACATTATTACTGTAAAATTGATATAAAAATCAAAATAGAAAACTTATTTTGTAGTGTAACCAATTTGAAATACATTCATGATGATTTAAATATATAAGATATAGATATAGACAATTAAATTTTTTTTTTTTTAATTTTATTGAGTTAGGAAAAATAAGAAACTAAGAAAAAATTAAAAAAAAAAGGTGTTGTAATTGACAGGTTTCAGCGTCTAAGAAAAAGTTAGAAAAAGGTTGTAAGTGACACGTGTCAGCGTCTCAAAGTTTCTCAAAAAAAAATCTTACTTTGTTATATAAGATTATATACTGGTGTAATATTAAACCAGACCGAAAAATTATTTAGCTTCTATCTGAGCCTATAATTGTTAACAATTAATAAAGTCTATGATTATAAATCGTCAATATATTTAATCAATAATATTTGACATCAATAACTACATTCCAAAAATGTAAAAAAACAAACAATAACTTTACAAATAGTTTAAACATAACTAATATATTAAAATTTTGACTTTTAATAGAAAAATTAACCGATAAATATACTAAATAATGTATAGCCCGCGCGGGGCGCGGGTTCCTCACCTAGTTAAAAGGAATCATATACGTACCCCCACTGGATTGTAAGTTTGAATTCAACCATTCGAAAAGATTGCATTTATAAATTGTAGTGTATATGCCTATATATTTATATGATTAATACTAGGAGTAAACCGACTAAATAGCCTGATTAATTTTATAGCTCTAAGTAAACCAAATACATAATTGCTTCTTCTTTTTTTTTTTTTTTCACTTTGTTAGGTCTAAGGGAATGGATTTGAAGAACATCTAACTAACCAAATTAGATCTGTGTGCATCCAAGATTAAGACGAGTGATTAAATAGATGGTGTTAATAGTGTTATTAAATTTGAGGCCAGATCTATCAGATTTTTGTTCTCTGGCCAACTCTTTTTGAATGTTCATTAAATTATAACTTCAATTTTTTATTTTCATGAACTCGTCTTAACTACCCGGGGCTGGGCTATGGAAAACTTTTTATTCAAACAAGCTTCAGAATTGTTTAGAGTTGGGCTTTGGGCTCGAGCAAAGCTGGACCAGTTGAGTGTTAGCTACCCAATATTCGTATAATTGAAGTGGAGAGGCTAGGATAATATTTGATTAATGCATTTCATTTCATTTCCTCTAATTCTTTTCTGTTTTTAAAAAAGGCTTTTTTTTTTCCATATTTTTAAAATAGTAATTTACCAAACAAAGAGAGAAACCCTTACAATAGTATGTAACTAGTTACTATTATCCTTTGGCAATCTGTAGCTATAGGGTTTGCCGTCGATCAAATATAAAATTTCTTCGGCTACAACATAAATCCCTTTCTCACCTGCACACGTTTATATATATAGAAAACATTTAACATACAAATGTTATTTTGGTTGGTCATTTTTACAATTTATCAGTACGACAAAATATTTGGTAATCAATTCTCAACAAAATTTTCTACAAATTCATACGAATCTTATTTTTCACCGGATATTTTTAATTCATTAATTTCATAAAATGGTTTTAAACTAATTGTATCTTTTCTTCTTATTAGCCGAGATTCTTGGTATGTACTCTCTCAACCAGTGTAAAGACTAAAGAGTGTCTAACCATTATTTGTGTGTTTCTTGATAAAATGTTCAACCAGTTACCATATAAAAGGTTTTTTTTTTTTTTTATGTGTGTGTTTGCACTAAAGTCTATATATTTTCATTTCTTTGTTACTTACCTCTTAATTTCTCAGCCTC
The DNA here is from genome assembly GCA_963667165.1 of Barbarea vulgaris. Taxonomy (NCBI): domain Eukaryota; kingdom Viridiplantae; phylum Streptophyta; class Magnoliopsida; order Brassicales; family Brassicaceae; genus Barbarea; species Barbarea vulgaris. The sequence continues at coordinate 12,129,568 of OY763893.1, read as the reverse complement.
TTCATCTGTGAGATCTGCTGCAAACCCGCTTATACTTTCCTTGTAGCAATATACTAGAGCATCTTTTGGTGACCTTGCGAAACATAGCAAAACAAAAACCAAAATTGTTGAATTTTGTTTTACTATTTTTGAATCTTTTATACCATCTTGGATTGCTCAAGCCTTATTTAATTTTCCCCATAATATTTTATTATTTCCTTCTTTATATATGTTTTTTTTTTGTTGCTTATTGCTCCACAATACAGAAACCACCAATTACCTTCCTTGAATCACCTTTTTGAGAAGTTGTTGGTACTGCTCACAGTCAGCATGATACACTCCAAAATCAACCTCGACGGTATAAAGCTGTGTATTGTATTCGGTAAAAAGAATATGTGTTTTGCCTTTGAGGAAGGTTTAGAGCAAAATGTATAAAAAAAGTTAAAAAGAAATGATAGGTACCTTCAATAGTGGATTGGCTGGAGATGGCCCTAACGTTCTACTCGAAAATACGACGGAAATTGAAAATGCGAAGAAAAGCAACAATATTCGGGAAGACATTTCGATAGAGAAGCTAAAAAAAATTACGAGATTAAAGACTTGATATTTAGATGAATCAACTGTAATGTGAATATAATCATAAATAGTGGTGAACAATGAAAACGTTAGGCCAAAAGTGCGAAGCTATAAGTTCTATAACATCTTTTGGGTGTTTATAACCGCATTTATTGAGTATTTATTAGACTTCCTTATTTCGGCCGTTGTTTATCTTTTTAAACATCCCGTTTTATCTTGCCAAAATTAAAAACATCCCGCTTTACCTAGTAAAAACTACCTAAATCACCACTAGTAAAAGTCTAGTCTAAAGTGTAAATGTGTGATGTTTAATCTCGATCCAATCTTAATTAAACCGAATCAAAATAATTAATTTGAAAATCATTCTACATATGATTAACAGTATATTCTTTTTTTTAAACCGGAAAAAAAAAACAATTTGTAAATTTTTCGGTAAAGTAGGTAGTAATATATTTGATTAAAACACACAATTCAAAACAAAAATAAAACAGTTTATTGTAACATTGCTATATTAATGTTAAAAGATATTGAATAGAACGTAACATCAAAATCCTTTTTATGTAGCTATATGTCAAAAAAAATATTAATTCATCTATTAATTTATGTTAAAACTTAAAAGTACGGAACTTATTGTCTATTAATTATTATAACATGATGATCAGTTTCTCATATCACGTGTTTAAAGTTAATGACAAACAAAGTAACAAGAAAAATATCATCAAAGGGTAACTGAAAATTTTGAAATGTTAGGCTATTACATATTAGGCGATTTATACTTTTTATTGTTTGACTTTTTCTACTTTATTACGTTTGTAATTGTAAACATCTAATTTACTTGCTTATAAATAATAGATTTTCCACATTAAGATATGGATTCTTTGGACGAAATTTTGATGCAATATCTATGTGACTTTCAAACAAACGCTTCACAGATTCTACCTGCATGTGGAAAGGATATATAAAGTAAAACCACAACATATTACATATATCTGCTGAAGCTTGTAAATATATATATCAAGAAACTGAACTATATAGTAACTAGTAAGACTCTTACGATTTTTTACTTTTAATATTCCGTGTGTTTAAAGTATTTTTTTCCTTATACTTATCTCGTAGAACCCATGATGGCTTTCTCTTGTGGTCGGAATTTCTATAAAATAACCACAAGTGCTGAATTTTTAATAATTTGTTACCTGCGAAGGAAGAACTTGAAACCCATCGACCTCTATGGTTACTGGTGAAGATTCCTGTGACACATCTAATTTTCCTACAACTTCAAGAACCTCTATTTTGGCAACAACTATGAGTTCTCCATTCACTAGAAATCCTTCTTTGGCATTAAGTTCAGTAAGGGGAATCATATCTGAAAACCCCCAATCAGGTGATCAAACCACTGTTCTGTTTCTGCATAATCACAAACCATATTTCATCTCATCCGTTACATGTCTGAACAACGCATGTAAATAATATGGGGATATAATATTAATGTTTATAACTTGACACAGAAGCATAAAACAAACATATACCATATAGGCAACCCTAGAAAACAATAACATTTTAGTTGGGTGAGTTTATCCAAATATTGATTTACTATAGTTAGGGAAAATTTAGCGTATCTTCTCCATCCAGTAGGCACCGATTCATCAATTGCAGCCTCTAGATACAGAGAGAAACTATTAGCCTTTTTATTTCCCTTGGGAAAGGCCTTAAAACGCCTGCAAACAAAGACCAAAGAAAAACAATAATTAGCAAAGCGCATGACAATATCCGACACAGAAAACATTAATAATCAAACAACTTCTCTTCTTACCATTTGCAGCTACCAATCACGAATTTATCAGAATAGATTTCCTCAGATTGCAAGGAGATGAAATTCTTTATCACCCAAGTGAACTTCGTATCAACTTTCTTCTCCATTGATCTCAATGATGACTCCTAAACACCAAATGTTTTGAAAATCTAAAAATCAAAGAACAATCTCGAGAATCAAAAACCTAAATAGTGATTAAGATTCAACTATGTAACAGCATCGCAAACCAGTTTTTTTCTTAACAAGTTACCACGTTTGATAAACCCGAACATAGTCAATGGAAAAAAAACAAACTAAAAGAATCGATCAAAATGGTTCGAGTATTTACCTCTCAGAGTGAAGTAGAAAGAAAGAGACAGGAAAGTTGGAAAGAAACAGTGAAGCCACAGCTTTAAAAGCTTTCGAGTTTAGATTAAGGAACTAGGAAGAAAAGAGGAATAGGAATCGCTTTGGCTCCTCATATCTCATAGTCATAGGGTTAATAGTAGTAGTAATATTTAACAATAAAGACCCCAGTCATTAAAACATTTCTTTGACATAAATAATGAAACACATCAACGGTTCATATTCTTTTTCATTCTCGAGAACAAATGTTGTCAAATGTGAGTTCTGAATATCTCTCTGTACCTTTTTTATTTTTCAGATTTTGTTCTTTTTTTTTTTAATTATTCTGATAAACCTATTACTCATACGTGTTGCCGTGTTGGAATCTCATCCTTTGATTAAACCTGCAAAAGAGAAAAACAAATTAACTTAGGAAAATCAAACAAACGTGGGGAGAAAGAGAATACAAGACAAAAGATTTGTTGGAGTCCATCATTATTATTCAGTATGTATTTTGAGTATGTTTTCGTATTAACTTTGCTTGTACAACTTAGCTATAAGCTAAAGCTAAGGTAGATATTTTGGAGTTCATGATGATGAGTTGCAGCAAGTAGAGTAACAGAGATGACTTCTCCGATTTCATCTATAAATATATATGTACTAAGAGATGTTGTGTAATATATGGAAAAATATATCTATATTTCATCTTTTCTCCATCTATTTCACTTTCATATCTCTCTAAGTTCCAAAAACGTTTCCTATTTTTATCAAAGAACAAGAACAAGAACTAATACAGAGAGGAAAAGAGAGAATGAAGCAAACCTGCAAATTTCAAGACCACGTGTGTAAAGTTAATGAACAACAAATTAAAAAAAAAAAAAAAAATCAACAGGTAATTGAAATGTTAGGCTATAGTACTAGCTATTTGTATGGATTTATTGTTTGATTTTTCCTACCTTACTTCGTTTGATAATATCTAATTCCTTACTAAGCAAGTAATCTCACTACAAGAAAAAATTCGTATTCCGACCAAGTTTTCCGACCAACATTCTATAGTCAGAATATTTTGATCATTTTCCGACCAACATCCGACGAAACTAGGATTAGTCAGAAATTGGTCAGAAATTTTTGACCATATAAAGTTGGTTGGTATATGATTGTTATAATTGGTCGGAAAAGCATCGGAAAATAGACGGAGAACAGGAGAAATAACTTGTCATATGTACTGACTAATTTCCGACCAATTTCGGGTTTTTTGGTTTTTTTTTGTTATTATTTTTAAAAAATAATTTTTCGTTTTCCGACCATATCGCGACCACCAATATGTTACCTAGTCGAAAATGAGTCAGAAATTTCCGACCATTTTCCAACTACGTTTTTTTTCGTAGTCGGAAATTGGTCAGAAATTTCCGATCCATTTCCAACCATATTTGTTCTCGTGGTCGGAAATCGGTCGAACACATTGATTTCCGTTGTTTAATCACCATCACACATCTGTTCCTTTGGATAGAAATCATTAACATCTCGATGCCAAACTACTCTTCATAGTTAGGAATTGAAAACATTGCAAGACCATGGATATTACTTATCTCGATGTCAAGCTACTCTCTTCGTGTGCCACTACTTGTCCAGACACAAAGACGGAACTTTTTCATCAAGAAACATATTGCAATTAAAGAAACGACAAAATACTCCTCTACAAAATGTGTAAGCTTCCGATACAAGTTACTAGCTATTGCTCTACAAAATGTGAAAACTCGACGTCTTTTTCATTCACCAATTATTTCAAACAGTTTACAAATACTAGCTTCTACATCTGCATTTTCTTTTGGAGTTCTCTGATCCGGGAGATACTTAAAGTTTCTAAATCACACTTAGCTTTCAATAAAGAATAACTTTCTTTATTAGGTTTAGAAAATCACTCAAAACTAAACAATCAAAAACTCTTAATGTTTTTGAACACAATTGTCACAACTCGACAATTATATTTATAGGGTTAGGACACCTTTGCTATTCTTATTTCTATTTCTATTGCTAATAGAAAACTTCCTTTCCATATTCTTAATAGAACTAGACAATTTTCATTTAAGTGTATATTATCCTTAACCGACTTGTTTAAAATTTCTTGGGCTGCATGCTATTGAAGCTTAACCAACAATACTGTCTTATTCTTGTTACCTCCTCAAGTAATCCTTTATAAGCTTAATCTATTATCAATTCAACTTAAACCCTACAGGCTACATCGCACAGAGGCTCAAGTTCTTATTTGAGGAACGTAGACGTAGAGCCTATACTTACATGAGCTGTCTTTGTGGTATGGTTCATCCTTCAACATACAGTATATGTATATACTTAGACAATGCAAACAACTATTGGTAATTCTTTTCCATGATTACAAATTGATTAACAATAAGACCAAAGAAATAAGAATGACGTCCAGGTCAAGCATCCTTAAGAGCCAAAACTACAAAACACTTGTATAGAAAATGTAGAAACATCCTATATCAAGAGGTTTCCACATTAAGAGATCTCTCAGTTTTGAAATCATGACGCAAAAAAAAAAAAAAAAAAACACAAATCAGAACACCTATACCAGAACCTATATTCCAAGTTGACCAAGAACATTCAAGTCATCAGACAACATTGTCATTTTACAAGGTGAGAGGAGTTCTAGCTGCAAACAACTTCCTTTTCCTTACCTATCTTAATTTCCAAATCTAAACATTGCCGCTTCGATGACTGAAGCTGTTCGTCCATTTCTTTCAGCCGGGCCATTGAAACCTCTTCTTTGTTCTTCTTCTCTTTTACTTCAACAAGTTTCTTCTCCAACCAATCCAACTTAAACCCTGCATCTCTTAAATGTGCTAGTGAAGCGCCTGCATAAAACAGATCATCATTGGAGAGTTCTTGAGGCGATTGGCACAGCGTCTGGGTTACGCTGAGGAGGAAATTCATGTATGCCATCTTCAGATATAGATTCTTTGGACAAAAGTTTAATGCAATACATATGTCTCTTTCAAACAAACGCTTCACAAATTCTACCTGCATGTAAAAGGATATATAAAGTAAAACCACAGCATATCTGAAGTTTAAAAGTGTTTTTTTTTTCTTCCTACACTTGCTTAAAAACAGAATACTACATCTCATAGAACCCATATTAATTGCTTCTCTTGTGGTTGGAATTTCTACAAAATACTCACAAGTGTTGTATTGTATATATCATATTTTTTTACCTGTGAAGGAAGAACTTGAAACCCATTGACATCTATAGTTTCAGTTACTGGTGAAGATTCCTCTGATAAATCCAATTTTCCTACAACTTCTCAAACCTCTATTTTGGCAGCAACTATGAGTTCTCCATTCACCAGAAATCCTTCTTTGGCATTAAGTTTGGTAAGGGAAATCATGTCAGGATACCCCCAGATATGAGATTTATGATCAAACCAGGTTTGAGTAGCTGCAAAAGCTGCAAAAGCACAAAACATATTTCATATCATCAGTTACATTTCTTAATACACCAGAGAATATGAGATGAGGTAGACTTTAGTAGACTTAATATTAATATTCACAACTTGACACACAGAAGCATAAGATTAACATAAACTATAACGTAGCAACCGAAAACATGTAACCTTCTTTTTGTTGGGAGAGTTTATCCGAGAATTGATTTACTATAGTTAAAGAAAATTTAGCATGTCTTCTCCATCCAATAGGCAACGATTCATAATCAGCAACCTTTAGAAACAAAGAGAAACTGTTATTAGCCTTATCATATCCCTTGGGATAGGCCTTAAAACGCCTGCAAAGAAGAAAATAAACCAAAGAAAAAAAATTAGCAAAGCGCATAACAATATCCGACACAGAAAACATTAATAATCAAACAACTTCTCTTCTTACCATTTGCAGCCACCAATCACGAATTGATCAGAATAGATTTCCTTAGATTGCAAGGAGTTGAAATTCTTTATCACCCAAGTGAACTTCGTATCAAGTTTCTTCTCCATTGATCTCAATGATGACTCCTACACACCAAATGGTACGTTTTGTTAATTGGAAAATCAAATAACAACCTCCAGAAAAAAAACCAAAATAATGATTAAGAATCCACTATGGAACAACATAATGATCTATATATATTTAACAAATTACTACCTTTGAGAAGCTGAACATAGTCAAGGATATGAAAAAGTAGAACAATCCAATTAGAGTACCTTCGGAGAGTGATGTACTGTAACAGTGCACCCACACACCTATTTAAAAGCTTCCAAGTTTTGGTTCAAAAGACACGAGGAATGGGAATCGCTTCGGCTCCTCGTATCTCGTATCTCATAGGGCTCCACAAATGTTCTTTTAGACTTTAATTAGCCCTATAATAAGTTTGAAGAAGAATAAATTGATGACAAAAAAAAAAGAAATAGAATAAAATGACTTTTAAGTCAATGATCAATTATTCCATCGACTTTGGAGTCTGAGAGGAAGCCCTAAACTAAGCCCTAAACTATGGGTTTGTTCGTTCACATGTCGCAGCGATCCATAACTGCGATCCGCGACAGTTTTGTTGTTCGTATACTTGTTGCGAGATCCTGCGACAGGTTGTTGTAACATGTCGCAGCAACCCGCGACTCAAATTTTTAGTCGCTGGAAATTTTAGTTATCCGAATTTAAATCATGTGATTTGTCGTAGCAATTTGTCATAGCAACTTGTCGCTCGACATCAAAACGAACAAGATTATAGTTACATATCTAAATAAAATAAATTAAAATAAAATAACATAAAATAAATATAATATAATAAATTAAAATATAATATAATAAACTATAGTAAAATAAATTAAAATATAATATAATAAAATAAATAAATTAAAATATAATAAAATACAAAATAATATAATTAAGCTCAGCGACAAGTCGCATCGACAAAAAAATGAATAGCTCAGCGATAAATAATTGCAGTCTTGAGGTGCGGTTGCGGGTCGCGAGTCGCAGCGACACGTAAACGAACATGGCCTATATCGCCTAAGAGAGCCCAAAGAGTTTGATAAGCGGCAAAGAAACCCTAACTATTTGTTAGATCACACGTGACATTTAAGCTAATAATTTTCCTTTTCTCTGTATATAGAAGTGTTTCCTCTCGAATCCACTAACATCCTTTGCATAAGCATCATCACTATCTCTAATCCTCTACATATGCAACTGCATCATCAGCATGAATTAAAGTTCAATTTGACTATCTTCTTGTACCAATTGTCACAGTTCTCATTTGAGAAACTAAGACATTTTTTTAATTACTTCTCCATCAAGAAAAAAAGTGCAATAAAGTAGTAAACACAACAAAACCTCAATAACAAAACAAGTCTCTTGAGTTATAAAAAAAAACAAGTCTCTTGAAATCTCCCAAGTTTCAAAACAAACAAATAAACCAGACACATCATTGTAAGAACTTCACCAGGGCTTCCATGTCTGCAGATTTTTGCTTCATACCCTTCGACTCTTCCTTAATATCATGCAGCCGAGCCTCACCAGCCTTATTCAGTTCATTCTCCAACCAGTCCAACTTAAACCCGGCTTTCGTCACATACTGCAGGGCCGAATATGCATCAGCCAAACTTAGAAGCACATTCATTCGGAATTTTGATGCAATGTCTGGGTGCTTTTCAAAGAGACTGCTCACAGATTCTACCTAAAATTCAAAAATGGACATATGAAGTAAAAACCATATCATATATCTCCCCCTTAAGCTTGAACTCGATCTTCGCCAAGTCTTGAACGCCTATGAACTCCCTCATTTCTTTAAACTTGTTTCTTCCTAATGCTTTCGTAAGAATGTCCGCCTTTTGCTCACTTCCCGGAACGTACTCTACTTCGATTTGCCCATTCTCAACACATTCACGTATAAAGTGATACCTCCTATGTATATGCTTGCTTCTACCATGAAACACTGGATTCTTAGTGAGAGCTATCGCTGATTTGTTATCCATTAAAACTATGACCTTCTCACTCGGAGATCCGAGGACTTCACTAAGCAAGTCTCGAAGCCAAATCGCTTGCCTTGCTGCTTCAGTTCCCGCCATAAACTCAGCCTCACAAGATGACAATGCAACGGTATCTTGTTTCTGTGAACACCACGATATTGGACTTCCTCCAAGGTAAAATATGTGACCTGTTGTACTCTTGCCATCATCTGGATCGACGTTGTAGCTGCTATCGCTATATCCTAACAATCTTGGTATCTTTGAAGCCGAGCGCTCAAACGTTAGTCCAAGGGTTGTGGTGCCTCGTAGATACCTTAAGCATTGCTTCATTGCCGCTCCGTGAGATTCTCTAGGGCTCTGCATATATCGGCTTAAAAACCCAACACAAAAGTTCAAGTCTGGTCTTGTGTGAAGTAGATAGCGAAGACATCCTACATTTTTTCTAAACCATGTAGCATCAACCTCTTTTCATTCTCAGATTTGGATAGCTTTAAGCCGTACTCCATTGGTATATGAACCAGATTACAATCTTTCATTCCAGCTTCTTCTAAGATCTTTTGAGCATAACGGTTTTGAGTTAACGTTATGCCTCCATCGTGTTGACACACCTCAATTCCGAGATAATATGTTAGCTTCCCGAGATCACTCATCTCAAACTTGGATGCCATCTCTTTCTTGAACTCGTTGATGACTTGTGTGTTGGTTCGTGTAACGAATAGATCATCTACATAGACCGCCACAACAAGAAGACTTCCTTTAGCTTCCTTTCGATAGACAGACGGTTCCTTGTCTTCACGCCCCTTCTCTACGAATCCCTCTGGTTGCGTAACATACACGATTTCTTTTAATTCTCCATGTAGAAACGCGGTCTTAACATCGAGGTGATGTATTTCCCATCCATTTGCTGCTGCTAAGTTAACAAGAAGTCGTATTGTTTCTATCCGAGCCACTGGAGCAAAAACCTCTTCGAAATCAACTCCGTATTGTTGAACGTACCCTTTCGCAACAAGTCTAGCTTTGTACTTGTTGATGCTGCCGTCAGAATTCCGCTTGAGCTTGAACACCCACTTCAGGCCAATTGGCTTCACTCCAATCGGTAAGTCAACAAGATCCCAAGTGTGATTTTTATTGATCGAATGTATTTCATCTTCACAAGCTAACATCCATTCTTTTGTTTCTTCTGCTTCACGGAAGTCTCTCGGCTCATTATTCAAGCATAGGAGTAATAGCTCTCCTTCTTCTTGTGCAAGTAAGACATAGTCTTCTAAGTATTTTGGCTTGTTAATCTGTCTTGTTGTTCTTCTTAGAGATCGCAGAGGAGAATCAAGAACTTCTGTATCATCATCCGTATCATATTCATTCGGCACTTCACTGTCACTATTTTCTTCATTACCGTGATCATCTTGTTGCGTATTGACATTGTTTTGATCTGGATCTCCATTTTCCCACTCTTGTTGAATACCATGATTGCCAAAATCGGCAAAGATGATACTAAGACCTTCACCACGCTCCTTTGCTTGATTGTTTTGATTCCAATTCCATCCCTTTGTTTCATCAAATACTACGTCCCGACTTACTACTACTTTCCGTGTTTGTGGATCAAGCAAACGATACGCCTTTGAACCTGGTTCGGTTCCTAAATGCACAAGCATGCGAGATCGATCATCTAATTTCTTCAAGTGTGGCTTTTCTACCTTCGCGTATCCAATACATCCAAAAATCCGTAGGTGATCGATGCGTGGTGTCTTATTGCGGAGCATCTCGTATGGAGTCTTGTCTTTAAGTGCTCTAGTAGCTATTCTATTCAACAGGTATGTCGAATGTCTTACCGCTTCTCCCCATAGATAGTTTGGTACATGCATGTGTTTAAGAATGCTTCTTGACATCTCCATTAATGTCCTATTACGCCTTTCAACCACACCAATCTGTTGCGGAGTGTATGGAGCAGTAAGATGTCGTTTTATACCCGAGATTTCATAAAAGGAATTAAAATCTTGGGATACAAATTCTCCTCCTCTGTCCGTCCTGAAGGTTTGTATGCTGGCTCCCGAGTCTTTTTCCACCATTAGTTTGAATTTCTTGAATTTTTCAAAAGCTTCACTCTTTTCTTTCATCAGTATTGTCCACATGTATCGGGAATAATCATCAATAAGGATGAAAATATACCTATTTCCAGCAATCGTGTGTGGTGATATAGGTCCACACAGGTCTCCGTGTACGAGCTCAAGTAGCTTAGTTGCTCGGTATGAGGTGGCTTGAGGGAAAACCTTCCTAGTTTGCTTTCCAAGTAGACATGACGAGCAGATTTCTTTATCGAACTCTATACTAGGGATCCCTTGAACGAGTTCCTTTTGTATCATAGATCGTATTGTTTCTTGAACGAATTTGCAAGAATGAAACTAAGTTAAGACAGAAATATGATTGTAGAAATGTGTTGTAAACGAAAACAGCAAATTAAAACGATGTAAAGATCAATAAAAGAAAGCGCTAGGTCAAGGGTTGTTCTCGGGAATTCAGAGATCATGAACCAGACAACTATTCAGGGAACTAATAAGCACCATCTAGAACTCAAACATGAATGTATAACTAATCCACTCTCATGGTATCAATTACTTTGCTCTGATACCAATTCTAGAGTTTAAAAGAATTAGAACTCAAAGTAACAAAGAATAACTCTCTTTATTAATCTTAAGGAAAATCACTCAAAACCTTAAGCTCTCAAGTTCTCTCAATCTCAAAACTCATAAGTTATGTCACACCTTGACATCTCCTTATATATTGAGAGACTTAGCCACAAACACAATTCAATTAGGAAAACCTCTAGGTTTAGATAACTCCTAAATATATTTAGATAACTCCTAAATATATTTCCTAATCCTAATTGAATAACTTATAACTCAAGCTTTCTTCAAGCTTAAGCCAACAATATAACTGTCTTTTGGAGATCTAAAATACTGACCCACAAAACATAAACACAGCTCAGCTTGTATACAAAAATTCTCCACAGACTGTTCTTTTTTTTTTTTTTTTTTTTTTTGGTTAACTAGGTAAGTAGAAATGTTTTTTTTTCTTACCTCTGAAGGAAGGACTTGGAACCCATTGACATCCATGCTTTCTATTACAAATGAAGTTTCCTCTAACACATCTGATTTGCCAATAACTTCAAGAACATCAAGCTCGGCAACAATCTTGACTTCTCCATTCACAAGAAATCCACCATTTGTGTCAAGAAGTTTTGTTAGAGGAAGCATTTCTGCGTAGCCCAAGGTGGGAGTCTTCTGGTCAAACCACATTTGTACTTCTGTAAAATCACGAAACAGATTTCATCTCAACAGTAATATCATAGAATATGCTTTCGTGGATAAATTTGAAGTCCCACGACAAGTAGAATTATAAAAATATGAACTTTGCTTTGTCTGTTAGCTAGTGCAGATATGATCTCACCTTCCACTTTGGAGAGTTTTTCCAAGAGTTGGTTTACAACAGTTAGGCAAAATTTCGTGTGTCTTATGCATCCAGTAGACAAAGTTTCAGAATCAGCAACGTCTAGAAACAAAGACAAACAATTATTCTCCATTTCTCCCTTGGGTTTGGCCAAAAGACGCCTTCAAGCAAAAACCAAAACAAAACGAAAGGAGAGGATCACGTAAACATTAGAAAATAAGCTTTCTCACTATTTAAACAAACAAAAAGAAAGTTATTACCATTTGCTGCCACCAACAACAAAATGTTCTTAGATTGCAAAGAGGAGAAATTCCTAATCGTCCAAGTGATCTTCTTTTCATATGGCTTCTCCATTGAATCTTGATGAAGACTCCTCAACAAATCAAACTACAAGAGAATGAAGAGAGGTAAAATTAAACAACAATCTCAAGTATAAGATATATTTATATTTCTATGTATTTTTAAACTTTATTAAATTTTATGTGACCAATAGTATTTTGTAGTTTTTTTATAATTGGATGAATTGTTTTTATTTTATACATGATTCGGACCTGCATGTGCGTACGGAGTTATATTTGCAAATAAATTAATTTAATGTAGTATGTATATCCTGAACTCATACCAGTTGGTATTTAGTTTGGCTTCAATATGGTTTATTAATACACTACAAGAAAACTGGCGCGAAACTGACGGCCAAATCCGTCGGGAATCCGTCGGAATTGGCCAATTCCGACGGATTTCCGACGAATTCGTCCGTCGCTTCTATCTCGTCGGAAATAAAAAATTCGTCGGAAAACCGTCGGTATTTCCGACGGAAAATATGAATAAGAAATCTGTCGGAAATCCGTCGGTTTTCCGGTTCCGGCAATCTGTCGGAAATCCGTCGGTTTCCGTGTTCCGGCAAGCCGTCGGAAATCCGTCGGTTTCCGTGTTCCGGCAAGCCGTCGGAAATCCGTCGGTTTCCGTGTTCCAGCAAGCCGTCGGGAATCCGTCGGTTTACTCGTTTCATCATTCCGTCGGAAATCCGTCGGAATATAAGCCGTCGGAATATAAGCCGTCGGAAATCCGTCGGAAATATTCCGACGGATTTCCGACGGATTGGCTAAATTATAATAAAAAAAAAAATATTTAATAAATAATTATATATTCCTAATATTAATTCAAAAAAAAATTATTTAAAATCCAAAATAATTAAATAAATAATTCTATATTTAAAAATATAGAAATGAAATAAATATTAATAATAATAATTTAAAAAAATTACAAAATTCATAGTTTATATAATTAAAAAATCAATTCTCAAATATTGAAAAAGAAAAAAAATATAAATTTACAAATATCCTATATAAATATACAAATCAAAGTTTAAATCTAACAATCGAAAATCTAAATATAAGATTTCAAACCTTAAACTAAATCTAAAATTTCAAAATCTAAATCTAACATTCCAAACCTAAAACTAAACATTAGAAACCTAAAAGAAACATTTCAAACCTAAATCTAATTACAAAACCTAAATCTAACATTATTATCCTAAAACTAAAATTCCAAACCTAAATCTAACATTCAAAACTTAAATCTAACATTTGAAAATCTTAATATAACATTATTATCCTAAAACTAAAATTCAAAACCTAAATATGTTAATTGAAAACCTAAATCTAACATTCCAAAATATAAATCTAACAATTTTATCCTAAAACTAACATTATAAACCTAAATCTAACATTCCAAACCTAAAACTAAACATTAGAAACCTAAAAGAAACATTTCAAACCTAAATCTAATTACAAAACCTAAATCTAACATTATTATCCTAAAACTAAAATTGCAAACCTAAATCTAACATTCAAAACTTAAATCTAACATTTGAAAATCTTAATATAACATTATTATCCTAAAACTAAAATTCCAAATCTAAATATGTTAATTGAAAACCTAAATCTAACATTCCAAAATATAAATCTAACAATTTTATCCTAAAACTAACATTATAAACCTAAATCTAACATTCCAAACCTAAAACTAAACATTAGAAACCTAAAAAAAACATTTCAAACCTAAATCTAATTACAAAACCTAAATCTAACATTATTATCCTAAAACTAAAATTCCAAACCTAAATCTAACATTCAAAACTTAAATCTAACATTCGAAAATCTTAATATAACATTATTATCCTAAAACTAAAATTCCAAACCTAAATATGTTAATTGAAAACCTAAATCTAACATTCTAAAATCTAAATATAAGATTCCAAACCTAAAACTAAGATTCAAAACCCATATCTAACATCACAAAAACTAAATCTAACATTCCAAAACTTAAAACTAACATTCCAAACCTAAAACTAACATTTATAACTTAAAACTAACATTAAAAACCTAAATCTAACATTCCAAACCTAAATCTAAGATTCCAAACCTAAAAATAAGATTCAAAACCCATATCTAACATCACAAAAACTAAATCTAACATTCCAAAACTTAAAACTAACATTCCAAACCTAAAACTAACATTTATAACTTAAAACTAACATTAAAAACCTAAATCTAACATTCCAAACCTAAATCTAACATTCCAAACCTAAATCTAACTTTGAAAACCTAAAATTTATAAAATTTGAAGAATTTGCTCTGATTTTTCGTGTGAGCTCGCTTATAAACAGAATTTTCCGACGGAATTTCCGTCGGAAATCCGTCGGAATTTTTGAAATTATTTCGTAAAATTCAACTAACGCGGGACACGAAAACGTTTGATTTTGCCAAAATTTCACTGTCCGTCGGAAATCCGTCAGAAATTTCCGACGGATTTCCGACGGACTTTAGAAAAAATATATGTTATTCAACTAACGCGGGACACGAAAACGTTTGATTTTGCCAAAATTTCACTTTTCGTCGGAAATCCGTCGGAAATTTCTGACGGATTTCCGACGGACTTTAGAAAAATATATGTTATTCCTTTTGTCAGACAAACCTTAAAAACTAACACGTGTTCCCTAAACCCGTCAGAAATCCGTCAGAAATTTCCGACGGATTTCCGACGGGTTCGTGGTTTCGTGAGTTTTTTCGATTCGTTTCAATTGAAATGTGTTTGTAGTGTGGTTTATTAATGATTTCAATGATAAGTTTACAATATTCACCTCCGTTTATAAGAAATTTATCAAAATTAAGATTTATACTTAGAAACTAGTAAACATGTAAGTTAAAGTATATATTTCATTATGTAGAAGTTAAGTGTAAATCATCCCAAAATCTTGAAAACAATAATTTAACCTAAATACTAAGTTTAAATTGTGTTATCTCTAATAATCTTATAATATAATTAGTTATTTGAGGTATATTGTGTAAAATTTGTTAAAAAAGCCATGAAACCCCAAACCGTCGGAAATCTGTCGGAAATTTCCGACGGATTTCCGACGGTTTGCCCAAATCTGTAACCTGCGATACCAACGGCTCTTTTAACGTTCATATTTTCCGACGGATTTCCGACGACCGCCGACTATTCCGTCGGAAATCCGTCGGAAATGGCCGGTGGTTCTATCCATCGGAAATCCGTCGGAATTTTCTGACGGATTTCTGACGGACTACCGACGGACGGAAATCCGTCAGAAATCCGTCGGAATATCTGACAGATTTCCGACGGATTTCCGACGGGCGGTAGTCTGTCGGAAATCCGTCGGAATTTCTGACAGATTTCCGACGGATTTCCGGCGAAGTAAAAAATTGCAATTTCGTCGGAAATCCGTCGTTTTACCGTCGGAATTTTCCGACGGACACGGGTCCGTCGGAAATTCCGTCGGTTTTCCGGCTATTTTCTTGTAGTGATATTTGAATATTCGTAATAATAATGGTTTCATCGATATTATAAAATTCGAAACGACTAAGTCGGACCAGGATCAAACTGAACATGGTTAATGGTCGGTAAGATTTCTACTAAACTGAACCCGGTTGAGACATAAAAATATTTATGGTGGACGTAATTACCGTTCCGTTTCATCATGTTCTATTATGTCCTATACCCGTTTCTAAATTCATGTTGCATAAAGGAATGTTTTTCAGATATGGGACAAAAAATTTGTATTCCCGATTTGACAAACACAAATATAATTCATAATATTTTTTTTAAAATATTACCCCCTCTGTTCCAAATTAATGATGTTTTGGTTAAAAGCACACATATTAAGAAACCTACTTTTTTTTACAAAATTGTCATTTAATGTTTTATTTATCATTTAACCAATCAAAAACTTAAACTTTGCATAAAACTAACAAAACATCTAATAAAATGGAACAAGAAAAAATGGTCAAAACTTCTATTAATCTGGAACAGAAGGAGTACATAATTAATTGAATTATTTATTCTTATTGTTTTATATTTGGTTCACCTATATTAGATTAAGTTTCTTTGTTCTTAATTGGTTGAATTGTTTTTATATTACAAAATTAATTGGTTGAATATTTTTTTTATATATTAAACAATATTTGTTAAAGTAAAAACAACTTCTTAATCTCCATACTTTTACCTAGAACATCTTATATTTTGAAAGCATTTCACTTTCCCTAGATTATTTTAATACATAAAGCTTCACAAAAATAATAAGTACTCCCTACATTTCAAGTTAGTTGTCGTTTAAGCTTGTTTCACATATATTAAGAAAACATTTAATTTTTCTGTTTTACCCCAAATTAATGTTTATTTGATTTTGTTTCATTGATCAAGACATTAAAACAAGAGAGACAAAGTTGAAAATCTTATCAAACATATGCATTGAAAACACAAAACGACAACTAATATGAAACGAGTTTTAGAGTCCAAAACGACAACTAATATGAAACGGAGGGACTATTATATATGTTATTATATATATAGAATAAGAGTCTTACTTAGCTCAATATTTTGATCTATAAAATATAGTATGCATGGCTATAGCATCTGTATTGGGTTGGAGACTCTATGAGTCTTAATATATTATTTTTCTTTATTTTATTAGTGAGAGACTCAACGAGAAACTCCCACCAAAAATACTCTTATAAACTTTGATTATTACATATCCGACAGAGCGGAGGCTTGAACCATTTTGGCAAAAGCGCTTAATGAAACAGGCCTAGAGAAGACAAACTATCGTTTCAAGCTTGTCATTAACCAAAGAACAACAAATTAAATGTTTCCCAAGGTAGCCATAATTCTAAAAAGTTGTCTATGTCCAAAAATCACAATTTTTCTAATAACATCCTCAAAGCGATTTATTTGCCATGCCACCCATTGAGATCTGTTTTCTGATAATAGTCCATATTAACTGGAGATAGGCTCAGCTCTGACCTAAAACCCATAAAACAAGGGTTTTAGACGTCAAATATGTTATGATATTTTAAGGACATCAATTTTAAATTATATTTTGGTTTAGTGGCACAATTCAATGTTTTGATCATAATGAATGCAAGTTCAAGACTTAACATCTATACACAATTTTTGTAAATAGACTTTAGAAATTTTTTTTGCTTTAGGCCCAACATTGCTTTGGCTCGGCCCTACCAGAGACACAACATGTTCGATGCTATATTTGTCTTTGAAAACTTCTCAATGCTCAAAAAATCGTAAGAACCTCAAGCATATGCTTTATAAATATGGTATATGCATGTTTGGAAAGAAAACAAAAATGGTAAGCAGAAATTTTAAAAAAATGATTGTATATATTGTGATTGATAGTGTGACATCCCTGTCATGGCCATTAAAAAACTTTATGGATCAAACTACCAAACCCAAACCCAAACCCTAGCCCATTAAGCCCATTAGAAGGAGAGTTATTTAAGGAGAAGGAGGAGGAGGAGGAGAAGAAGAAGAAGAAGGAAAGAAGACGAAGAAGAAGAAGATGAACACCTCAGAAAAAGATTCAACCAGTTCAGGGATAAATATGAAATGGAGGAGCAAACAGTGACCTCTTCATCTTATATTTCATGGAGAGATTCAAGACATCAAGGGATAGCCACAGCTGCAAGCGGTTCCCAAATAGGAGCTCTGGTCGGAAAGTTATGGCCGTTCTACTGAGCCGGATCTCTGCAGATCGGATTCTGCTGCCGTCCAACTTCATGAGACATTTCCTGGTGAACCGTGGGGAGTTAGAGGAAGATCTACCTATCAATGGAAAGCTCCAGATGTGAGATTTATGTAGCCTTCGGTTGATCACGATTCCAATGTAAGCTCTGGCCAGACTCGGAGTTTGCAGACGACATCGGCTGTAACCTAATTTTAGAAACCTTAGAAGCAGAAACCGTAATTCAGTAACTCGAAGCAAAGAAGATTCAGAAAAGTAAATTCCGGGCACTGAATCCAGAAAAGGAAAATCCAGACATGAAAGGTTCAAGAAAAGAAAGTTCCAAGTAAGGGAAGTTCCTGAAAGGAAAAGTTTCCTGAAAGGGAAAGTTTCATAACATGAAAAGTACCAGAAACGAAAGCCCATAAAAGGAAAGCAAGGCTAAGGTGAGAACTATGATCTGGATTCTAAGTGTATAGTAAGCATAGTGTAACATGTATGCTTAGGCTTGGGCTAGGATTGATTGCAGTTAGGATGTTAGATACAATGGCATAGCATGAAGGAATGAACAGTAACAGAAGTATCAAACAACATGAGTTATAGATAATAGATGTATGCATAGATTGCTAGTATTATGTGTAGAAATGTAGCTCCAAGGGCCGAGTGGCAAGGCAAAACACAATTAGGGCCACTACAACAAATATGGGCATTGATAGCACACGAATACTGTCATCATAGGGGTATGATAGCGTTTTCATAAACGCTATGTTTGCCACAGTTATAATAGGGTCACCCCTTACGATAGCGTTTTTCATTGTGCTATTAAAGGCTCCTCTATCATAGCTTTAGTTAAATGCTGTGAAATATGCTTTCATAACTCTAGAAAATTGCTGTTGTAATTTATGTTATAGCTCATTTATACCGCTAAAATATATTATTTTATAGCAATTTTTATAGGTTATAATTTATTGTTTAGTAGCTCTATTTTATTTCATTTATTTAAACCGTATTTTGCACAATATATTAAATTTCTGTATTATTATATATTGCAAAAAGTATCCAAAAAATTCATAAAACTTTTATATTGCATAAATTTATCTCAAGTCTTACATAATATCAAACCAAGACTAACAATATTACATATCATCAAGGAAACTAACAATATTACATAATACAAAGTCTTATACTCTACTCTAATCTTCTTCTTCTCTGCTGCAACGAGCTCAAATATTGCTTCCAATACGTAAGCTTCATATCCAGATCTCTGCAAAAGAAACAGAATGTCAAGGAAACTTCCAAATACGATTAAGATAAAACTTTCACTTTCAATTGTTGACAATGGACATGTTTTACTTGAACTAGTTTAAAATGTTACAAGATGTAACAATTCAAGGTTCATCATTTCCATCCAACAAGCATCCAATTATATGTGTGTTAGTCTTATATTATATGAATAGCAACAAACATTAAAACATCTCTTCTAAGTAGATAGCATTAGTTGGGAACTTAAAACTTACAGTATGTAGATGAGGTCTGGTGACATCAACTCCACCAAGTACAAGTGCAACAGCGACATGACCTTGATAGCTAAAATGTAACTTTAATCTTCATCTTTCCGTCATTTGCACTAAACCTGATAAGCAAAAATCACATGTCAAAATAGTTCACCAAAACAATTAAGATTAAATTCAATAAATGCAAAACACACAGCTCTGAAAATTGAATCCCTCACAACAACAATAACCAGTATTATATGCAAATCTAAAGAAAACTGAGAGTTGGAAAAACTCTAATAAACACATATCTCAAATCTTAATCTATAAGTTAACTTGAGAAGTTTTTTTTCTAAGCGAATCAGAAGAATTCAGATCGATACATACAAAATCTAGATCGATCCACCAAAAATTGATTAAAGAAGGGAGTTTTATCCTCTCGATTCTTGCCTGAAACAAAAGAATCATTCAGCCGAGCATAAATGAATATAGACTTTAAGTTCAGTCCTTTGAACATACCTTCTTTTCAGCTTCTTCTTGTGTATATCTTTCATGTGAAATGTAAACACCATTTTTATACATTGAGGCTCTTACATCTGCATCGATTATACACAAATTATAACTGATCCAACACCTCATTTGATAATATAGAAAAGAGGAACTGGAGAATATTGACAAAATATTATGTGTGTAAACCTTCTTTCATTCTCTCAAGTTCCACAAAAAGGTCTTTTAAGCAGCACAACCTTGTATAATCCTTGCTCTTGCGTCAGTCACACCTAAACTCACTAGTCACTACTGAACCTACAAGGCTTTTCAAGCTACCACTGGCCATCTTCATTGAAGCTCTACCAGTTTAAAGTAAGAAACACAATGAAGCATAATCAACCTAACAAAATCACACATTGTCGTCTAATAGATATTTAACAAAAAGACATAATCATTTCAATCACAAAATTCAGAGATATTCTTCAAAGCCAAGATGGTAAATGCCTCATAGAAAGTTACAATATTGATGATGAAAATACAGTAGCTTCTGAAATTACGAGAATGTGCAAACTATGAGAATGAACAGGGTCCAGAAAATTAAGGTTTCTATGTCACTGCGATCAACTCTAAGCAACGATTCTCCAAAACTGGGTTTCGTTTCCTTAGCATTAGCTTCTAAAGACGGGAATTTTGGTTCCAAAACTAAAACATCAACAGTAGATCTAGACGAATCTGGGTAAACATTTTCCAATTTAAAATCGTACCTAGATCTAAATCATGATCAAAAGCAAAAAGATAAGAAGAGAACTGAGATTGGGATTTCGTTAAAGAGAGATTAAACCTTATATCGGTTAAATTAGTAATCAAACAATCAAAGCTTTTGCAAGAGTATAGGTTCAGGTTTTTGACTCTGCAGTATTTTGCGGCGTTCGTGAGAAGCAGTGATGGCGAGGAAGTGAGTGGCAGCCACGATAAGGGAGGGAGAAGAAGACGATGTGAAGAAGCTGTGTTAGGAGAAGTTTTTAGGTTTCTGAGGATCTGCGGCGGAGGCGAAGAGCTATGAGTATTTCTTCTAAGTGTTTAGATAAAAATAACTCTTTAAAAAAATGTTATGAGTTAAAAAAGTAAGCTTGGTATAGGCGTATATCAGTTATTATTTGGTTTAGCATTTCTAAAATGCTATCACAAAGTAACTCAAACCAACAAATCATCTTTAATAGCAGTTAGAGAAAGTGTGCTATTAGTGTGTGCTATCAATGCCTACATTTTTTGTAGTGGGCGCTACATGTTGCTTGTCGGTCCGGAATATGCTACCGAGGGGTACCATACGCAGTGGCTCAAAAATGGGAAGGCCTTGGCATGCCGGAACAATACCGCACATTGAAGGAATTAGGAAGGCGAGGGATCATTATAGATTAGGTTAGGGGCCAGGATTGGTCAGGGCACGCATAGGAAGAGAGCGCATGCATGCATGGAGCGGGAAATGAACATTCCGTGTTGCATATAAGTGAATGATGAATGATGCATTGATTGGTGCATGTTGTTGCCTCGTCTAAGTTGGTAGATTGAATGTTGATTGTTCCCTAAGAAATGTTTGAGAATGCATGTTGTAATATGCGTGTTATGCATGTAGAAGCTGGTTGACAGAAGGGATTTTTCTCACTGACTAAATCGTCAAACCGTTTATTCATGCCTCCTAATATTTGGATGCAGGTAAATTAAGTTAAATATTATCATCGATTGGTCTAGTTCTCGGAGTAACCCAGGGAATCGAGGATCGGGGTGTTACATATAGGATCTAGATTCTATTAACTACAGTCGACCTGTAAATGACTTCCTATACATTCAATCTATATACTTGCAACTTCATGTAAGAAAGGGAATAATATTTGCTTTTTTGGAGTCTTCTATGCATAAGAGGTTGTCCAATGTATCGTATGAGAAGAGAGAACTAATCAAGTTACCTAATATGTTATTATGATGATAATATTAGATTCCGCTTTGTTGGATGTTAAGAACTTAAGACGAAGAATTGAGTTTAGGTGTCAATAGTACATTCTATGCCTTTAATGAAAGTTTATTAGGAGTGAAAATTTGTATTTAAAAGTAGATGTCGTAGGCGCTATGTCATAAAGTTTGCAGTCCCTTTATATAGATGTTTTAACACATATATAGGCCAAACATCCATGATCGACCAAGGTATTCAAAATCATTGGCTTTAAGGACTTCTTGGAAATGAAGAGTTCATATATTAAAAAAAAGAGATAATTGGCAGATTGGAAATTTTTTTTTTTTTTTGTATAGATTATATCGTATATTTAGTTACAGTTACAACATACACCAATATTTATAGAATAGAAGACGATATCTAGACTGAATATACGATATAATCTATACAAAAAAATGGTAAACAATAAGATTATACGAGAGATCTCATATTAATAATAAGTCAATTGGGGGTAGATAGTATTCAAAATTAGAGAAATATGTTTTTGTATTGTGCTAAACTATTCTGGTGACTCTGAAGTCTTCACCAAAACAAAGGTTTTTACGGATAATACTATTGAGATTAAAATATTAATTTATTTTTCTCTCTTTTAATTTTCTCGTGAACACTTTTATCTACACCAATATGTACACCGCTCGTATACATGTCTTGTATACCACTTCATACACATATCTTGTATACCGCTTCGTACACAGATCTTATATACCACCTCATATCTATTTTGTATACCGACTCCTACACCATCTTTTACAAAACCTAGTACACCATATCATATAATGTCTTTAACAATACCTTGTGCACCTACCTATACACTGCCTCATATACCGATCTATATACCGTCTTGTATACTGATCTCGTATACTGCCTCTAGCTTACACCGATCTTGTATATCACCTCGTACACCAATCTCATATACTATTTTCTATAACGATTCTTACACTGTCTTGTACATCACCTAGTACACATGTATATTGTCTTCAACAATACAAGGTGTATATACCGACCTGTATACAGCCTCGTACACATTCATGTTCAGTACACCACTTTGTGTACCATCATGTTAAATACATTACTTAGTACATTATCATATTCAGTACACTATTTTATACATTGTCATGCATATGTTGTACACAGAGCCGGTCCTGAGAGTATTCCCATGAAACATTTGAATGGGGCCCCATATTTTAGGGGCCCCACAAAAAAAAATTATATATGTTTTTTTTTAACTTCAAAGGGTGAAAAAATTATATAAAGAAAAAAAAAGTAAGTTTCATGAAAATATTTGACACAAATATTGTGTAGATCTCAAATTATTATTATTTAAGTATTATAATAGATTATTTAATTAAAAAAAATTTAGTTAACTTCCTTCTCCTTTAGGTGACTTTTCATTTTTTTTTCTCTATTTTTTTGTTTTATAATTTTTTTTACCTCCATTGAAGAAGAGAAGAGAGATAAAAAAAATGTTATTTTCATAAGTTTTAGATTATTTTTATTCTTTTTAAAGATGTTATTGTACTTTTGTTTTTAAACATAAGTTTTGTGGAGAATTATTTTTTTTGTTTCTCTATTAAGTTATTGAAAAAAAATTTATACTATAAAAACTCAATGTTAGTTTATCTTATAGTTTTATATCATGGTGAAAAAGAGGAAAATATTTGTTATTGCAACAATTATGTCCTTATCTGTTATTGTAACAACAATCTCGTGTAATAGGTGAGATAAATACAAAATATATATATATATTAGAAATGACATAATTGGCATTGCAAGAATCAACTTTTTCTCTATTACACGAGAATACTATTTAATTATGTTTTGAAAATATCACAATCTACAAATTCACTGATTGAAAATGACTTATGCACTCACAAATTGTCAACATCGTGTAAGAAATCCAGAAAATTCTCACCCCACCAAGAGTTTTGTTATTCGACAATAAAAATAAATCTTATTTTATCTGCGTAATAAGCTTTATTTTTGTGTTTGGAAGCAATCATTAAGAGGAAATTTATTGTTTGGTTTGATTAAGAAATTAAAACATGAAATTTGTTAAATCAATATTTTTTAAATTTATTATTTAAATGTGTGGAATTTTTAAAATTTATACAGAAAAAAATATCTTTTTTTCCCCTAATATATGAAGTGACTAATGACGTGAAATATAGGGAAATATAACTTTAACAAAATAATTAATAAAGGTGGCATCTAAGTCAACAATCATTAAAATTTTCTTTTAACAATAATAAAAAAATCATTAACAACTTAACTAACAACGTGTCTATTGTAAATTGTATTAACCGTGGCGACTTGGTAAGGTTTTTTGTTTTTTCTTGATAAAGGTTTGGGACTTGGTAAGTTGATATATAAATTGGTTGTTCCCGTGTTGGTGGTGTATGGAAAACCTCGGTAGAGTCTCTACGTGTCTGGTGACTTTTTTTTTTTTTAAATCATTCATTGGCCAGCCTGGTTTACATCTACTACTTTTCTCTCCAACTCTAA
>OY763893.1:11974093-12104737 GCA_963667165.1 Barbarea vulgaris | reverse complement strand
GATCGCATACGATGTTCGAAAAAAAACGAACATCGAAATGAAATTAAAAGCTACAAGACGTATTCTAGATTTTTAATATATTAATAATAAAAATATAATATAGAAATTAAAATTAATTTATTCATGTAGAAAAACAATACTATGTAGAAAAAACTATCTTTTCTCATGAAACATGCTTTCTATTTTTTTCCTAAAATATTTGTAAGATATCATTCACAAAAAAAAATTAATTTAAATTACGACTCTAAATTTAATTTATTTTAAATCTGAGATTATGAAGTGAAGCTATGATCGAGATAATGGATGGGCAACTTAATAATAAAAGATATGACATATTTTATTATATAAACTTTGGTTGCACTCAAGAGAGCTAGACACATGTCAAAAATATAATTAACAAGATCGTGGCACGTGTCACTTAATCGATGAAATTTTGACACGTGTAAAAGATATTATATTTGCTTTACCAACGACAAAAATAAATAACTTTTAACTTTCTATTTTTCTAATATACGTTAAATTTTATTATTTCAATAAAATTTAAACTTTCCTTTCCAAATTTATATTTTTATATTATTTAAGCTTCAATAGTTTTTTTTATCACATATTTCTAATTATTCGAACAAAAAAATTATTATTAGGATCACACACTCACGAGAACTAGATACATGTCAAAATTATAATTAGCAAAATCATGACATGTATTGTTTAATCGATTACATTCTGACACGTATAAAAAAAATAGTGTGTTATTTTGTTTTCTTTAATTGGAAAAAAGAAAAAAGTTGAAACAAAATTAAATAGTAAAATATATACGTTTTACTTTATGTTTTTCTAATATAGGTTAAATTTAATTATTTAAAAAAAATTTTAACTTTCCATTTCAAATTTAAATGTTTAGTTTTTATATTGTTTAACCTCCAATAATTTTTATCACACATTTCTAATTATTTGAACAAAAAAATCCATTGGTTATAATCCAACCTAATTTATTATTCTAATTGGTTAAATGCTAACTAAATCTTAGAGTAAATTGATTAGACTAACCCATGAATCTATCCAATTTAATAGAATTTAATGGATCGAAGTAACAAATACATGCATTTGATTGAAAACCATTTTATTATATAACCTTAATTGCTCTCACGAGATCGCGACATGTATCAAAATTATAATTAACGGGATCACGACACATGTCAGTTTAATCGATTTGATAATGACACGTGTAAAAATGTAGTGTGTTATTTTATTTTCTTTAATTGAAAAGGAAAACAAACTAAAAAGACTAAATAATAAATAAATATATATATATATATATATATTTTTTTACTTTTTATTTTTCCAATGTAGGTTAAATCTTATTATTTTAATAAAATTTAAAATTCTCTTTCAAATATATATATATATATATATATATATATTTATATTATTTAAGCTCCAATAATTATTGTTCTCATACACTTCTAATTATTTGAACGTAAACAATTGATTGAGTATAATCCAATCTAATTCATTATTCAAAAAATTTAAATGTTAAAAAAATCTTAGAGTAAATTGATTGGATTAACTCATAAAACTATCTAATTTAATGCATTGAGTTAACACATATATCTATTTAGTTTTCTTGGATCAAATGGTAAATAGACTGACCAATGAACACATACCTTTTTGTAATAAATTTGTTATTATAAAATAATAAAAATTAAATTATTGCATAAAACTCAATTAATTACAGAATCACAGTTTTAACAAAAACAAAATTAGAATTCATTGAGAAATATTTGTTCTTAATGCAAGAAAACCGAACAACAAACAAGTTATAAGTGCAAAAAAACTCCAAATAAATAGGGATGAACAAACGAGAATTTGAGACGATATATTGTGGAAAGAACAAAGAGACGAGAATCAAAAAAAAAATATTATTGTTGCTTATACTTGTAACTTATAAGAGAATATAAGTTATGCATGAACACGGGAATGATCATCAACGTCAACTCAGTGAGGTAAGTGAAGATTTTCATCGACCCTACTCCTCAAATTAGCAATGTAATGATCTTGTTAGTTGCCTAAATATATTCATGTGTTTATAACTGTATAATTTAAAATCACTGAATCGTATGTGATTTTTCTTGTATTAATGTTTCAAAAAGGTTCTGTTAAAAGATTTTTTTATGTAATACTCCGTATCTGATGTTTACTTGTGTTGTTATTTTCGATTTTGATAGCTGAAAGATTGGCATGGGTCATATGATTTACAAAGGTAAAGCTGTGTTAAAGTGGAGCCAAGAGCAATCCGAGTTTGCGGCTTTAGATGTAAAAATCTCTCCTAAAGATCAAACAGCTTGGTTTCTAATTGTTTGAAATTGTGGTTTTGAGTTTTCCATTTAGTGTTTTTTTCTTTTCTTTTTTCAGTCTGGAGGTTTCAAGTTATCCAAAAATGGTTACATATTGCTCCATTTATATCCTGCAGCTGTTTCGATGAAAAAACAAGTTTGGTTTTATCTATTCACTTCAGATGATCTCTTGAACTTACCATAGGTGTCCATATTTTCTTACAATAGGATAAATAAATATATATATATATATATATATATGCATATACTAAATTTAGTATAAATTTTTCAGATTTATATTAGAACTTGTTTTTGTTTTATCCGGTTTTAAAATGGAAATTAAAAACTTGTACCATATAGAATTGCATTTTCATTAAAAATAGGAATTCGAGCTCAGAAATAATACGAAAAAAGGCGGAATGGGACGAGAATTATGCACACATTTACATACACATTTTAAATTCGTTGTATCAATTTTATTATCAATATTAATAACTTTAAAAAAAATTATTTTTACGAATAGTTAAGATAAAGAGATGCAATTAAAAAAACTATTGAGATTGTTATTATTAGTAGATAGAAAATGAATTATGGAAAAAATAAGATTTCAGGTGAAAAGCTATCACACCAATAGTCATAATGAGTGGATGCAACCTACATATGTTTAATCAATTGTGAATATAAAATACACTTTTATAAAGAATTATAATAAAGAGATGTAACCCTTGGAAATATTATTGATTAAGATCGCTATTATCAGTATACTAGAATAGTAATCCGCGCGTTGCACGGGATTCTAATATTAAAATAATATAAAAATTTTAAATTATTTAGAAACATAAATAAATCATTAATTATAAATAGAATTATAAAACCAATTCTTTATTTTCCACAAAACTTAGCATATCTTAAGGTTAAAACCATTCGATTCAAAAATATTCTCAAACATATTTTCTTTTTTTATCACAATATAGACAAAATTACATTTCCACTCATGATAAACAACAAAGATTATGTATCACCCCTAATTGGATGTTTTATTGTTTAACATTTGAGTTTGTTTTTACCATTCTATATTAGTTATTTTTAGTGTAACATATTGGAATCTTTTACTTAAAATACGAAGACTATAACACTTTCAAATTTTTTAAAAGTTTAGATATTTTCAAAAAATCCAACTGTAACTTTTATGATTATATACAATATTCCAAAAAAATATTGGTGTATATATTTCTATTATGTGGAGAAAGTTAACTATCATTATTTTATAGTTTTTTCACACTCAATTTGTTAAATCCTTTCAACACTTTGATTACTAACATTATCTTTAAGTTTTTTTTAATTCTTATCCATTTTTAATTATTTTTATAAATATTTTAGATTTATTTAATAAATATTAATAAACATGTATTAAGTGAATATTGTAAATTGTCTTTAATTCAAAAAAAAAGTTGCTTACATATATTATAAGTATATTAAATTTGTATTATTATTTTTTTACTTTACTTTATTTATTGAATCATTTTATTGTAGTGGTTGTGGCTATCTATAATTTTTTATTATTCGATCTTTCATTTGTTTATATTGTAATTTCGTTTATATAAATTTTAATTTATTTTATCTTATTTTTGTGTTCACCCCCTCCCCATTATATTATGTTAATAAAAATATAAATATATAGTTACAAAGTATTTTTTAATATAATCAGTTTAATACTCTTTTTTTGTTTTGACTTTCACTTCTTTTATTATTTTTATTATTAAATCTCTTAATATTCATTAACTACTATATTTAAGTAATGCTAATGAAGAAAAATTGTTTTTACAATGTAATTAATTTTTAATAAAAACACAAAATAAAAAATATTATTTAATGACATGTTTTATTTTTATTGGATGACTAAGATGATGATGTGGACACCCTAGATGGAGAGAGAACTCTCTCATTATATATATGATTTCTCAGAAAAAAAACAATTGGCTTATTCCATAGGATTTTGTATTCAAAAAGGTAAAACCACTCTTCATCATAACGTCTCTTTCGAGAGAAACAAACGGATTAAAAAATATTAATTATACAATAATTTATTTGAAAACTTTTTAACAGACGCATGATGAGAGTGTCAAAAAACCATCTTACATGAAAAGAACTTTGAGGCTAGAGATAAGATGATGAATGATGAACTAGCACCAAATGGATGAAAAAGAGAGAGAATGAGATAATCAACCAAATTATTTAGATTAATTGTGAAACAACAAATTTTAAATAAACAAAAATTGGTAGTTATTTAATAATATGATATAAATAGTGATAAAAAAACATGAATGTTACATAGTGAAAATAGATAATCTTAAACGAAAAAATATCAAATGAATAATGAATAAATGCAACCTCACGATGAATAGACACAAATGATAGTATTTAATTTATTAAGATTTTTATTATTTTATAGATTTGGACAGAAAAGTCGTCCACTATTGATACTGGTTTAAGATCTTCTTTCCAATACCTGCCGACAGAAGGACAACGAAAAATCAATATTTAATAGATCATAGAAGGGCAATTCGTAGTAACTTCTGTGCACTTACTTAAAGGCTGCAAAACTTTACTTTGCTAGAATATTATGAATATTCTAAAAACTTGATTGGAAATTTGCTTGGCTATATAAGTTAATTCATGCTAAGTCAGCTAAGCGTAAAGTCCGCTTGATATATCTGTAGAGGATATGAGCACTATCGAAGTCATTGAACGTAGACATGTAGTTGCCAATTGCCATCCTTCTACTTAAATTCTTACTTAGAAGTGAATTTCTTAACATTTTTATTAATGTTTCTGACCTATTAATAATAACAGTCGTCAAAAATGTTTAGGAGGATTGTCTCTTTATCATAGCTATTTGTTCTATAATTTTCACTAATAACAAACTTAAATAATTAATCTTATTTTTAGGTTGTATCTGTCCATCCATGTAATTTTATTTATAATTGAAATAATACATTTTTCTTTATATACTTTTTTTGTGTATAACTGGTTATATAATCTTAAAAATCTTTTTAAAAAAACATCTTTTCATAACTATTTTTCTTGTACATTTTCATCTAGGTATATCAATCTTTTTCTGTCTATTATATCATTAGAGATATTTGATCTAATCATATTATGATTCTACTCGACTACCTTCTATACATGCGATTACGATAAACAATTTTTTCAATCAACAATTCTACGACGCAAATTTTCTCTGACATGTGTTTCTGTATGTATGACATCCTCATATATGCTCTCTCCGCAACACTCGAATCTATGGCAGACGGTTCTTCATTTATGATATCTTCATGATGGACATGCTCTCCCTGCAACACAAGACCACAACATATAGTTCTATCTACGGCACGATAAAACCTCTAACAAGCTTATATCTATTAATTTGCAAGAAAATGCGCTCTTTGAGGATCAAACCCATACATTGTGTTAATATCTTTAACCTTGATCGGGGTCAAATTAACCCTAGAGCTACTCTCTCAAATTAAGAGATCACGGTAGTACTTAGGAATCGAATCCACAGAGACTCTGCGGCATCAGAATAGACATGTTCGTTTCAAACTCAGCTAAGCAATAAATATATATTGAAAAGAAAGCGTCAGGTCTAGGGAACTTCTCAGGAAATCAATCAAAGCTCCATAAACAACTGGTCAAGATGTAACTAAAAACCGTTCTAGAACTCAAATCACTAATGCATAGCTAACCAACTATCGTTGCGAAAACTATCTATGTGTTAAACCTAAGAGACCAACTGTTGTTGCGAATCCTAAAGTTCGGACAAGCTTTAAGTACAAGTTCGATATGTTCACAAGTTATCTAAACCAACTGTCGTTGCGAATATCTAACATGCTCACTAAGATAGTTCAGATTATAAATCACGCTGTCGCGCCAATTTAACAACCTAATATCATACTTTTAGGTGATCAACCTAAAAGAAGCATTAAGTACAATCCTAGATGAAGAACTAACAAGTTTGAATCTTAACCAGTGTTAAACCTAACAAATCATGAAATCCCTATGAGAATCCCTAAACCTAACAAAAGATCTACTCAGACATATCAAATGAAGCACAAGACATAGCTGAAATAGATATCATAAACTGAATCAAAAGTAGAATAAAGAAACAGGGGTTCGAAATCTTCTCTCTGAAGTACAAGTAGCAAGATCAGCCCCTAAACAAAAGAATAGATAAAAGAATGGAAACTGGAGGCTGAATAATATCAAAGATCAAAGGTCAAAGGTATATCCAACTTAACCTAAAAACCTAATATATAGACTAATACACGAGTTGGGTCCCTTTTGTAAACTTCTGGAACTTCTGGGGTGAAACTGTAAATCTTCAGAACTTGGTAAATTCCGCTTGGACGTCTGACGATGGGTGTCGGCCGACAGCAGTGATGAGTGTCGATCGACACCACTGACCACTGAATGCATCGACTTCGTCTTGTCAGCAACAACTGCTCCATAATGCTCCATAATCATCCAAAAAGTTTCAAACGCATAAAACCTGTAAAAAACTCGATAAAGACTCGAAAGACACAGTTAAAACTCGATAAAGCACTTATATCATGGCTTAAAACCGGTAAAATCCATGATATATCAAACCTCTAACCACTGAGTCAAAAGTGTTTCTACAAGACGTGTTAATATAAGAAAATAACTTAGTGTTTCATCTCTCTGTCACCATATTTCGTTATGTACCTTCCACCGATAAATTATACTGCTTCATATCGTTCATTTTTACTTGTAATTATTCTCTACACTCCTTGAAAATGTTTATGAGAATTGCGCTTCTTCTCTCATAACTCTTAATTTTATATATTTCACTTATTTATAATAAACATAGAAAAATTATGGGGAATTGCTACAAATGTCATTCTCCCCCTACCACTTTGTATAAATACAATCCATTTGTGGCCATTTTTATAAATACCATCATTGGCCTTGCTAATTGACATGAATACCCTTAATGAATTTTAAACCTACCACCATCTCCTCCACATTTAATTCATGCCATGATATATATTGTTATTTAATTTTTTTTATTTGGGTTAACTATATTAGTATTTAGGGTATAGTTTTTAGGGGGTAGGAGATAATATTTAGGGTTTAGGGCTTAGGGTTTACGGTTTTTAAACTCTAAACCCAAAATCCTAAACTCTAAAAATTACGGATACATAATTTTTCCGCAAAAAATGGATCCATAATTTAGGGTTTAGGGTACAGTTTTTAGGGGGTAGGAGATAAGATTTAGGGTTTAGGGCTTAGGGTTTAGGGTTTAGAAAACTCTAAACCCTAAATCCTAAACCCTAAGAATTACGGATACGTAATTTTCCAGCCAAAAACGGATCCGTAATTTTTCCGCCAAAAATTGTATTTCGTAATTTTTTTTTTTCGCCAAAAACTTGATTTCATAATTTTTCCACCAAAAAAAATATTACGCAATTTTTCTGCTAAAAATTTTATTCCCGCCAAAAACTTGATTTCGTAATTTTTCCGCCAAAAAAATTATTCCGCAATTTTTGCGCCAAAATTATTCTGTAATTTTCTACTAAAAATTAGTTATGTAATTTAATTAAAAATAATTAATTTTTATATTCATTTAGGGTAATTAAGTTAAAATACATATACAAAATGGTATTTATAAAAATGGCAAAAAAAAAGTGGCATTTATAAAAATGGTACCTTTTATAATGGTATTTATGATTCTTCCAAAAAAAATTAGCCAATTAAAAAAATATTCTAGAAGAGAAAAACATGAGAGCAATCTTTTTGTCAAGGAGGAAGAGACAAATGGATCAGGGCCCATTGGAAAAGGTATATTTCAAAGTTTTTTTGTTTTTTTGGGTGATAAAAAAGAAAGAGAGGAAACAAAAGATCTAGCAGAGCTGCCACTTAACAAATATTGGTCATTACATGGTCGGTCACATGTTTAGATTAACATAATGTTTTGGTAGCTATACTAACAAATGAAGTTATGGTGATGTAATGATGTTTATGAATAAACATAAGATTTGTATCAACATTATAACTATCCTTTTGTCACTATTCCGGTACACTAACACAACAATATATGACATCGTCTGACCATGACCATGACCATGACCGATAACCCAAAACCCAAAACAAGTTAAAGTATCTAAAAGCTAATTTAAACATCCAAACACCAATGTCGAAACCAACTTAAACATCCAAAAACCAATAAAACTATAGTTATAGTGTATGTTCATAGTTAGAAGATGTTGGATTATGTCATACATACGTATCGCAATAGTGACAATACAATGATTATGATGTTGATGACATGTATATGTTTGTTCGTAAATGTTACCACATAAATCCAAATATTGGTATAAATTATAGGAGGATTATGTCTCTTTATCATAAGTCTTCTACATGTATTTTTCATTTATAACTGTTTTTTACTAATCATGTAATAAAATATGTTGATACTAAAATTTGGACTAGTAAAAATTTGAATTAAAATATAAAGGGTTAATATATAAATATATAATATAATTCTTACATACTCCTTTTGTTCTATATTAATCATGTTTCTAAGATTTTCACAAATTTTAATGAAACATATTAAAAGTTAATTATAGATGCATCATTTGTAATTAATAAATTTTTATAACTTTAAACCAATAGTATTCAAATAATTTTCATGAAGTTTACAATTCAATATCAGTAGCTAATTAATAAAACTTGTATTGAAAATAGAGAAACTACATCTTTTTGAAACAAATATTTTTTTTTCTAAAATAGAACTACATAATAAAGAACATAGAGAGTATTAATATTGTATCAAAAATTTATATAAAAAAAAAAGTTATTGTTGTTCTTGCCATATTCTTTTGTTAAAGTACATATAAAATTATGCGAAAAACTATTTAAGAAAAGAGATTTGTGATAAATAAATAATAATAATAATAATAAAACACGAAATGAACTAATAATGTTAACTCAAATGGTCATCTAATGCGTAAAGAATCAATACATGTCCGAATTAACATAGCAGATTATACTTAAAAAAAAAAACCATAGCAGATTCAATCTGCCAGATTGTATGATATAGAGTGACTAGGGTCCAATGGGTTTGAACTTTTGAACTTCGTAACTACTACAAAATGCTTAATTCAAAAGAGATATACTGACAAAATAATGAGCTCATAGCCAAAGGAATCATAAACAAGAGTTATAAACCGGACCAAGAGAGAGTAAAAAGTTCTGATAAATAATAAAGTGTCATCATCACCTATCCAAAGAGAGGCAATTTTGTTGCCGACAAGATCTATAACTCATTGTAATGGCCCAAAGGCTTTCCGCATTTTTAGACCTGATATATTAGAATTTGGTGTAGCCGATACAAGTTTATCTCTCTGATCCTCTATTAGAAAAAATAAACTGAAAATTAGATTTAATTATTAATAATGTCCCATTATTAATTCTAAAGTAGCATATGTAACATTTCAAAAAATCATTTAATAAGCAGAAACATAAAATAAAAAAGATAGTCGTTACCAAATGCTAAACTATTAGAACCCACTTTCCCAAAATCTTTTATGTCCATCACAAGAACAAGAATAAAAAAAAAAAAATGGAGAAAGCAAGTATGATAATGTTTCTTATAGCCACATTCATGGTTTATGAAAATTTTGCTCAAGATGAAGGGATCAGTCCAATATCTCTGGATTCATATGTAGATGTACCAACAGCTTCAACTTACGACCACGAGCTCGTACGCCACAACGCATCAAATTTCTCCTAGATTGTGATGATAAATTGAGCTCAAAATGTGGTATTGAGATGACAGAAGGATTGGTCAATAACAAACCAGTGTCAAGGAATGTTGTGAGAACATATTGAAAATTGGAAAAGATTGTCATGAAGGATTGATGAATTTTGTCTCTGCCACTTATGAGTTTAAAGATGTTGCTTATGAGGTTCTTCCTAGGAGCAAGCGGATGTGGAACACATGTGTTCAAACCACTGCTGCTCGGATCGGGGCACCTCTAGCTTTTGAAACTTGATTCGTGAGTCAATGATTTTTTTTTAAAATATTTATCCAATTATAAATACTACATGATATTGACCATTATGGATTTTATATGTTTTTGGATATCTTTTTGCTTTATTTGATCTAATAAAAACTAAAGTATCGAAAATCTTTAATGTTTTGCCCGATTGAATTATAAAATGTTTAAATTAATGTAATTGATGGTTATAGCATACCTTTAACATCACGAATATGTTGGAATGGTATAACGACGATGATGTAAATTCTATTAGAAAAAAATACCGTCACACAATTTTGAAGGACTGCATGCCATTTCACAATAAAACTGAATAATGTTCATATATCCTTTCACAATAAAACTGAATAATGTTCATATATCCTTTCTAGTAGTTTATTTTTTGAAGTGTCACTACTCACTAATGGGAGCAAAATGTATAAACAATGAATTTTTTTAATGGTTTTCAAAAAAAAATTGAATAATGTACTCAGTATTTTGTTTTTCAAAATTATTTTCCAAAAAATTAGAAAAGGTGATTAAAAATGAGAAAATTTATTCTTATGCACAAACCCCAAATTATGACGGGCTAATCAATTAATTTGTGTCCTTCTCATTTTTCATAATTCCACATTAGTCTTTGTTCTTTGAATTGTCTTCATGCGAATTTTCCATCCGAAACTCTGTTAAAACATTCGATTTCTTGTGTGTTCTTTATTACTTCTCCTAAAAAGTCTAAACCTTCTGTTCGTTCCATTATCTTGTAAGCTCGAAGTCTCTGTAAAGTCTTGTTATTTTTGATCAATATAACATAAATTATGTGCATAACAAATGCCTTCGTATGTAGATATTCCTTCTGATTTGAGCTTGAAGGTATTGACATGTGATCACCATAATGTGATTGATCTTTTTAACATCAACTTGACCTCCAAGATCTTCAGATTGAACAACCATGGCCTATACTCTTCGAAACTCAAATCACTAGCTGATAACACTACGTTTCAGTTATGATCTTTGCATCCTATCTACATCGGCTTGTTCTTGAATAATCAGATTGAACTCTATGGATGATGCAAAGGAGACTTGAAACGAGTTTTGAGGCTCTTGGAATACATTCTTGGGGTATGGTAAAGACTTCAAGAGACAATGTAATGTTTCTTTAACAAAATTGTGGATATTTTTCTTCGTCTATTTGAGTATTTTTTTAGGTTTCTTAGTCAATTTAGTGTGATGATTTGGTAATTGCTGCACTAAAGTTTGGTTATGGTGAAATATTTTTGTTTTTATCTTAGTAGATGCAAGTAACAATGGGGGATAACTTCAGAATGGTAATCAACAACTCCAAGGTATACTCGTGTGGTTCAAATGCACTTGGGGCTCTTGGTCATTGGAAGGAAACGAGACGATGTGTAGGATTGAAGGCTATAGATTTACCTTTCTCTAGGCAAGTGATTCAAGTATCAATCAGTGACTATAATGCTGCTTTCATAATGAAGTCTGGGAGGTTGGTTGATTATGCTTCTTTTGGTTTTTATTTTACAGAAGTATATGTTAATTATCCCTAAAAATGCATTTGAACTACACAAACGTCATGTGGTACATATCGGCGCAGGTTTTCACCTGCGGGTACAATGTTTTCTTTGGTTGTGGTCACTCATATACAAACAAGTAGAATATATATATGTAAAATATGTGAAATTGTACAAATTTATAAAATATAAAATTAAAATAAAAAACAGAGAAAATGCAGCATTGATTAGAATCATCATGTGTTAGCAAAAATAATAATAATAGTATTTGTATGAAAGAGAGAATAAATTACTTGATGTATAAACTAGCACAACTATATATATTGTATTATTGTTAGAATCAACATATGTGTTGATGGGTCTATGTCGGCCAATAATTATCGCACATAAGTGATTAATTAATTTTGCATGATGAAGGAAGAATCAGGTTATAGCATCTACATAAGAGACAAGAGACATGCATGGCATGTAGGCACGATAACCTCTGTGACTCAATTAGGGTGCTAGATCGAATGTTGTGTGAACCTAACAGTGCTTATAATTGTATGTTAACTAGAAGAAAACATCACTGATTCCTATGTAATTTTCTCTGAAAATTTTGGTAGAAAAATATTTCTTCCTTAAATCTACGAGTTTTTTACGAAAAATCAAAATGGTAGGAAATTGGTAGAAAATTTCTTACGAAACATATTCGTGAGAAAATGGTCGAAAATGTATATAATGTCTATGTATTCGTGAGAAAATGTATATACATATGTGTTTCATGTGATCATTTATAATGCTATTACTATGATTCTTGGAAGAGCAAAGGTATATAATGTCTAATTAAAGCTGTGACAGTGGGATTTGATTGTTGGATTGGAGTCATTATGGTTTCTCTACATGTAGATTCGTGGATGGAAAGTCTGGGAGGAAGAGGTCATAAATGATCACGAATGAGGAACAGTTAGAGAATTTTGTGCTTATAGTTTCAGATGTTAAAATCAGAAATCTAATTTGGTTTTTGTTTGATTTAATTTACAGACCCTGCAAGATTTTAGGCTCACGCATTTGTTCAAGACCATGTCAATCCTTGGGCCAAAAATAGATTCTCCTTTTACGTTGTAAGATTTTGTTTGTGTGCTTCTTTATTCCTCCATCTATTATAGTGTTAAATTTTTTTTTGACGTCAAAATCTATTATAGTGTTAAATTTATTTATGTTATCTCCTATATTTATTTGTTTGCTTCTGCAGTTGGATTCAGTCAGGTATTTTGTTTACGAAACCTATCAAAAGTTCTGTTTTATGAGTTTTCAAGATCTTTGATTTTGTATCATTTTTGATTAATTGTGTCTCTATGATAACAGTGCAGACAAACTGATGATGGTGAAGAATGAATCCTATTGATAAAAGAAAGATTGGTAGCACCAAGTGTAGAAATGAGGATTTGTGAAAGACGATTTAGTGAAGCCTCCGGTTAGAAAGTCAATCTCTGTTCTCATTGAGCGACATAAGTAGGTAGTTCGAATTTTGTGTTTATTTTGGGTAGTTAGAATTTATTTTCTAATTGACTTTTTAGACATTTATTTGTGTTTTCTGTAAAATAATTTACTTGTATATAAAATATTCAGATTAATTTTTATTATTATTGCATAATTTTCAATTTAATTTTTGTAATTATTTTTATTATTGAAGCCAATTTAATTATTTATTTTAAATTAACTTTGTAGGAAATCTGTAGGTTTATTCTGTAGAAAATTGGTAGGAGATAATTTTTTACCAAAATTATTGTAGGATAATTTTTGTAAGAATTTGGTAAAAACAATTTTCTACCAAAACTATTTCGTTGGAAAATGGTAAGAAATATGTTTCTTACGAATAATTTCGTAGGAAATCGGTCAAAATTTTCTTTCCATTTTGTTACCAATTTACTACGAAATTTTCTACCAACTTTTTTGGTAGAAAAATATCTACGAATTTTCTACCATCAGTGATTTCCTACGGGATATTTTTTACGATTAATTTTGGTAGGAAAACGGTAGAAAATGGCAATTTCCTACCAATATTCTACGATTTAAGCCGTAGAAAATTGAGCATTTTCTTGTAGTGGTTTGATAAATTGGTTTTTGCTAAACCGAGGCTATCAAATAACCCTTAGTACGTTGTAGTATTTCGGGATCGAATCCACGAGGAAATTAGCCTTAACACACTAAGAATGCAAGTCTAATCTTAATCTAAGCAAGCAATATTTTGGGTTTTTGTAAATTAAAATTGAAATGTAAAACAAGGAGAAAATAGCTAAAACTGTTTGAAATCGAATAAAGAAAAGCGATGAATTTCGGGAATGGCAATGATTTCGATGAGATGATAAACATTTGATGATGCAAGAACACATGATGAACAATGTCTTAGGCTAAATGATCACTTAGCTAGACTAATCCACTTCCATGGTATTAGCCTCTACACTAATCAATGAATCATCATCAACTTCCATTGGTAATTCAAATGACTAGTGAGCAATAGTAACAAGTTCTAATCCAACCACTATTCACTCTAATCAACTATTTCCATAGGCTAGGCATGAAAAGCTCATTTAAGTTTCATTCAAGCATTTTAACAAACACCTTGTGGGCATGAAAATACAAAAGATCTAGATCAACAATTTCTTGCCTAATCTAGCATTACTAACAACCTAAATGAAAGACTACATAAGATCTAGTCCTATACATCATCATTAATCCATCAAATCATCTCAATCACCAAATCCTAAACTCATCTAAAAGACTACTCATTCATTTCCATGAAAACACAAAGCAATAGACTTGATCTTTGCATAAACATGATCATAAGATGAATAGTTAGAGGATTTAAGAAGAGAAATAGTTTTGATACTTTGAATTTGAAGGATTAACACAAGAGTTTTCTTCTTAAACCTCAAAGAGGCTAGAGAGAATCTCTCTAAAAACAAAGCATCCCCTCTCCCTAATTAGGTTTAGAGTATTTATAGGGAGAGCTCTTAAACTGGTTCAACACATAACCAACATTAAATCAAATCTGGTTTAAAACAAAAATAGAGTACTCAGGTCCGGTTCACCGGGTGCTCCAAGCAGCTGGTTCATCTCGCTGGAACGTCACGGGCACACGATCCCGCTGGTTTTGGCCGCTGGCTGGTCTCGGGCACACAATCCCGCTGCTTCATCTCGCCAGGATGCCAGGAGGTTTTGTCGAAGCTTCAGCGGGCACGCGATCTCGTGGAAGCATCCCGCTGGACTGTACCGGTCTTCACTAAATTTGCTATATCTCCCTAACCGCTTACCCAAATCACTCAAGACCACCTCCATTGGAAAGCTAACTCAATTGTCTATAACTTTTATTAAGGATTCTAGATCTGAATCTCAATGGAAGGCCTTCATCTGAGTCGATCTTTGAGACACTTTAGAATGGTTCTTCATCATCATTTCTCTTATTTGAATCCAAATGACCTCTCTTGTTGCATAACTCATTCCAAAACCTAAAAAACAATAAAACATGCAAATATATGCTCCTAAACTCTAATTATGCAATGAAAACACAAGAATCTATATGAGAAATGTCATCTAAAGACATATCATGGTTATAGTATGTTTAATATGCATATTGTATGTTTGAGAGCATTATTTTTGTTGAGTAAACTTGTTTACTCATGACCCTTGTTAATATGGATGCGGGTTAACATAATCATATAAGTAGCTGAATGTAACACAAGTTTTTAGTGGGATTTTAAAGATAGAGACACTTGACATGACTTAACCGTAAAAAAAGATGGTTAGGTGTTACATTAGAGTCGAATCAGACTTATATGTTTATAATAGCATCACCATCGGTGAATCTCTAAATATGGGGTTCTCATCTTTGATTTAATAATATTATCTAATTAAATTTTATTTTATTTTTAAAAAGTAAACCAATCAGATGATGACAAATCAGGGAAGGAGGTTCTGATGAGTTTTTCAAGGTTCTCTTTTGAGAACATGTCTCTCTCTCTCTTCAACTATTTATTTGATTTTTTTTTAATTGTTAGATACCCACCTCCATCCTAAATTAATTAATTTTCAAATGGTGGCATAGATCCTAAAATATGGTGGTATCCATATATCTTTACTTTGGAAGCTAGAGTCGTCTATGTTGAGAGATGAGCTACGAGTTAAGTTTGGTTGGAGAAGCTAAATTTGTCCGAGTTCAGTTAAACTTGCTACTCATTTTTATTTCATTCGCTATCTAAACATTCTGCAAAATGATGCATATAATGTAAAAACAGTTTTTTTTTGTTGAATAAATTTCCGTTTATTTTAAAATATATATATATATATAGAGATACTAGAAAAAGAGGGTTAGTTACGTCGTTTAGCATTTCATTTAAAGTTGTTATAAAGTGACGCAAGATTATTGCTGTCAGTTTAGAAAGCGTCATAATATTGTATGATGTTAATATTGTCTAAATATAACGTCATTTATAAATAAGTTCGTAAAGTTCCCTTACCATAAGAGAGTATACTAAATAAACATATTTGGACTAGAGTTTTGTATAATAGGTCCAATGACTCATTTACAAATTTTGACATTATGAAAAAGTAAACAAAATTGAAAACTAATTT
This sequence comes from Barbarea vulgaris, assembly GCA_963667165.1. Classification (NCBI taxonomy): domain Eukaryota; kingdom Viridiplantae; phylum Streptophyta; class Magnoliopsida; order Brassicales; family Brassicaceae; genus Barbarea; species Barbarea vulgaris. The sequence goes on along the minus strand of OY763893.1, from coordinate 12,088,204 downwards.
TTGAGTGATTTACTAACCGACGTCAAGTTCCTTCCTGATAAAATATTTTGAGTCGGTTTACTAAGAGGGGTGTATTGGACTGAATATTTAGGGAGATTTGAGTTTTAATAAATTCTGGGAGGATTTGGTTAAATTTTGGTGAATTTAGAATTTTGTTATTAAATTTTCTGAATTCTCAGTTAAAACCATGAGAATTGAGTTTTTGTATTTTTAACTAACAATTCTCCTCAAATCTCAGCTGAAACTTTTAAATCAAATCCTAATAACGTTTTCAATAACAGTGAATTTGATGACATATTTTAAAACTATTCATCTAATAACAATGGAATTTAAAAGATATTTTAAAATTCATGTTTCAATAACACATAATTTATCATTTTAACTCAAATCTCACCAAATACTCAGTCTAATACACCCCTCTAAGTGACATGATCCAGAGTGTATCTCGTGAATCTGACATGTTTTGTATTAGTTTATCCAAGTTCATGAACTTTAAGTAATTAGATTTGAGTTGAAACAAAAGTTGAACCAGACGAGTTTTTTTTCTATTATTATTTTCAACTATTTAACTAAACACACTTTTCCCCAATCATGTCTTGGTATTGTGTTTGTGTTCTTGTGTATATATTTTTTTTCTGTCAATACTGTTTGTTTAGTTGATAAAATAAACTTTTGTTTCCGCAATCCCGTTTCCGCTATTATGAAACGACATCGTCTTATTAGAGAGTGAACTCATCAACTTGATGTATCATCACTATCATGTATGATGTATATTTTTTTGGTAAAACATGTATGATGTATTAATGTATGTATAGTATTACGAATACAAATAAGGCTACAGGAGACCATTATCCGACGACCCACCCACATAACTAAGTCGTCTCTAGCTTCAATTTTCTCTCCTCTATCTACCCTATGTAGAAGCGCCAAAATTTAGTCACACTCATCATTCGTACGATGTCGTAGTCTTCGGTCTCTTCCATCATTTTCTTTCTTCTGCTTCTCGTATTTTCGATCCTAATAGATATTATAGTCCTCGCCGTTGACTCAGTGAGTCTTCTATAGATACAAAGTATTCGTTAACTCATTTACTATTTTATTTTATATAGTTTAGAGAGAATTAATAATTAAATTTATAAATTGAAGGATTGACCCTCTATAGAAAGGCCATGCCCTAGTTTCCGATTGAATGTTGTATGTTGATAAGATTATGAATTTAAAAATTTGTGTTTCTTATTTACAGTGACAAATTATTGATACATGAGGCACACAGACTTTCAAAGTTATTTGATGCATGAGGTGTTTAACCTAATATTTATATCAAATTTATATCAATATTTCATATATTTAGTAATTGTACTATTTATTACTATAATTTATTTAATTTCAATAATATTTGAAAAAACATATTTGTTTTTTTTTTTTTAATTTCAAATTTATTACTCAACAAAAAAAAATGTATATTTACAAGTGGAACCAACATCGATCACAACAATTAGTATTAGATTATGGACTTCCAACTCAAAACCAATTAATTGACGATGAGTGGAGAGACCCATATCCTTTATATATTACTTAAGATCCTTGTCCAGTTTTCGATATGAGACATTATGTCTAATACGTCCCTTCGAGATGATGATTCTTTAACCATAAATCTCGGTATTTCGGGCGACGATCAGTGGACCAAATTTGGGTTATACCGATTATGGATCTGGCTGGATAATGTGTGAATCAGCCTCTGATATACCATACTAAATTATGGGTTTCCAACTCAAAACCAATTGGCGATGAATAGAGAAACTCATATCCTTTATATATTACTTAAGATCTTTTTTCAGCTTCCGATGTGGTATGTCCAATAATTAGAAGCTAAAAACATAAAGACTAGATCTCGATCTTAGTTCAAACCATCTCCAAAGAGGACCCTCTGGTTTATGTGGGTTCTTGTAATCCAAGGAGGAAATTTGACTCCCCACAACCTTGTCGATTATACCAGATCAGCCGAGACCATGAAACCTTAGCACTGCTCATGTATATGCTCCCACGTCCTAGCAGCGGAGAAACATGGTTGAAAGACACCCTCTGAATGCTTTCATTTATAGAGATCCCTCACTGCTTCTTGACGAGGAAGAGGAGAAACCCAGAGTTGGGTCTAGATCAGCCAATAATTGTTGTAAATATATGATTAATGAATTATGCATGACGAATGATGAACGAGGCTGTAGCATATGCATAGCTAAGAGACAAGAGACATAGCATATTAGCATGTAGACACGATAAGTTGAGTGATTTGTTTATGGTGGTAGATTGAATGTTGTGCGAATCTTGTAATGTTTATGATTGTTTGCCAGTCCAAACTGTATTTTGCTGCCTAAAGCAATTTTTTTTTTTTAATCATACTTTTTATAAAACAAAATTAAGCCTGTCCGAAACTAATTTTAGAAATCCTAAACAAATTTACTAACTTTATTAACAACTACTACCGCACAGTGAATACTTGAAATCTAATGCCCCTAATTTATATCTATATTTTGTGATGTCTAAAGCAAAGGTTTGAGTAGAGATGTTAAAATCGGATACCCGAAACCCGCATAGAATATTAAACCCATAAGCCTGTTTGTTTTATTAAAAAAATCATGGACTTAAAACCGGCAGGTTTTATTTACCCCGAATTTTATTTGGGTTTACTTTATCGGGTAATGGGTACCCGTCGGATTTTTGTTTTAGAAAAAAAAAATTGTCTTTCACCCCCAATTTAATTCTAATTCTTATTCTTTCTTTTGTAATTTGTTATTAGGGATTGTGTTATTTAAGAATGAAAAACTAGTAACAAAACTATATATGTGAAATTAAATAAATGATAATTTCATGATATATTGATGTAGATGATAATTAACATATATATAGTTTGTCTTTGTATAAAACTAAACTTAATAGTTTAGTAAACATTTAAAAATATATTTATTTTACATTTTGGTAAATAAAAATAAATATTTAATGTAACAATTGGATTTAATATAAGACAAAAACAAATCATTAATTAAACTACACAAAAAGTAAAAAAAAAAATAACAAAAAAACAAAATTCGGATATCTGTGGGTACACCAGAAACCTACGTGTTTTTTTTGGGTTATCCTATTCGGATTTCGGATGTTTTTAAGTTTTTCGAAAACGGGCTCAAAACAGACGGATTCAAATCGGATTCGAGTCGGGCTGAGTTTTTTAACCCACTGCAACATCCCTAGGTTTGAGCTTTAGCCGAGGCTCGGCGTTTCTTTCTTTGTATACTCATGCCTATTTTTATAGGCGGGGTAGTATAATCTTAGAAATAACAAAATATTACACTAGGCTTTTTTTTTTTTTTTTTTTTTTTTTGTAAAGGGAGATACACTTGACATGAATTTACCGTCTAGAGAACAATTAGATCTTACATTAGAGTCGAATCAAAATTATATCTTTACAAAATAACTAATTTTCAAATGTTTGCGTATATCCTAAGATATTGTCAGCGTCTTGTGAATCTGGATTGCTTTGTAATAATTTATCCAAGTTCATGAATTTAATTCAGTACTTAGATACGAGTTCAAACTAAAGTGTGACCCGAGGAAAATTTTGTTTCTATTATTATCTCTAACCATTTGTCTAAAGTCACTTTTCCCAGTCATGTCTTGGTACTTTGTGTGGATCATCCTGCTTTTCTTTAGCACTTTTGTTCTTTGGATCTCGCTTCGGCTATTATGAAACGACACCGTTTAGTCATCGACTTAAGCTCGTCGGTTGTAACCACTCTGATTACAAAGAATGTTGTATGTTGTGGTTGTTTTGTAATTCTATGTTTTTATTGTAAAACGTGAAAATATATGGAAATAGTTAAGTACTATTAAGATAATGCAATGCAAGCGAGTTAACCAAGTAAACTAAAACATGTCTAACGTGAAAGTGGAATAGTTTGTGTTAGGGATGTAACCTAACTTAATCCAAAAGCTAGTTCAAGAATTAAGGGTTGTCAAATTCTTTATATATTATCTCAGGATTTATCTCTCAACCAATGTTTGATATTTTGGACTCTAATAGCCCTCTCAAGACGTGGGTGGAAAAAGTTCTAAAAGAAACAGTCCAAACCCAACATCTCGAAAATGTCACAACACATGCCACTTATATGGATTAGATAGGTGGGAAACCATTTTTGTGGGAAAATTGTTTGTTGGACCAACCATGTGCTCTCATACCATATTAGACTATGTGCTTCCAATTCAAAATCAATTGACTATGAGTGGAAATGCTCATATCTTTTATTGTATATTGTTTAAGTTCCTTGTCCAGCTTCGCATGTGAGACATTACGTCCAATAGTTTGCTCTCTAAGTAAGGCCAAAAGAAAAATAAAATGTCAAGTTGCTCTCTTATCTCTTCACGTTGATTATTCCAGTTTGGATTATTAGTTCTCTAATCTCTACCTAGACATATCTTAAACTCTCTCTTAGCTCCACCTCTCTATTCTATATAAATGCATAAACTTCAGTTACATTGGTATAAAGACGATTATTAAGATGATATCTTCTAAAGTCATTTCCATTCTTCTTCTTCTCCTTCTTCTTCTCGTGTTTCCACATACGAATGAAGCCCGCAATCTCGGTGAGTCTTTTATGTATTTAAATATTCGTATAGTCATTACAATTTTTTTTTTTTTTTACGTCCATTACTATTTAACTTAATTTGTTAGTTAGGTGTATAGTTTTGGGGGAGTTTAATCATGATATTGCTTAGAGTTTTCGATTTTAGAAAAACTTAAAACAATGTAAAATTGATTCTAATATGGACCATTTCAGTTCATATTCAATATATTAATCAAAAGTATCTTTATTTTTTCCATTTTTAGTTAAAAATGATCAATTTCAATTTTGGTTTAGTTTTTTTCCTCTTCATTTCAAATTGATATTTTGATGCTGGTGCAGTAGAGACAAAGAATCCTAACCAAGTGATGGTCCCAAGGAATGGGCTTATTACGTATCCGACTCTGCCGAAACCGAGACCGAGACCGTGCAGATACTAAGAGCGATGTCGTCGTTCATCCCCAGCTCCAAGACCTCCTCCACCCCCAAGCTCTTCCAAAGACACAAACGGACTTGGTCATTAATTTCACTATACCTTCGATTGCGTCTATATATATAGATATAATATAGGCTTGGCTTTTACATTGTGGTTTGGTTTGCGATTGCTGTGGTTCTTCATCCATATGCAGGTGTTTGTCGTCATCATTCAAAAGCAAATATATATGATGTTGAACCCCAAAAATATAATTCATCCGTTTCAAAATATAAGACGTTTTAGAAGTTTTGTTGTGTTTCAAAATATAAGACGTTTTAGAAGTTTTGTTGTGTTTCAAAATATAAGACGTTCTCGTATTTCTATGTACTTTTTTACTTTATTGAATATTGTGTGACTAATAATAATTTGCAGTTTTTTTTAATTGGCTGTATTGTTTTTATTTATATATTAAATAATACTTGTTAAAAATAAAAATAATTTTTAATATGCGTGTTTTAAGCCAAAACATCTTATATTATGAAACAAATGGAGTATATACTTAATTTTGGTGAACATTCTATATGTATACTTAATTTTGGTGAACCCCAAAAATATTTATATCAAAAGCAAATATATATACATAATTTTGGTGAACATTCTATAATGACACTAGTGAATTGGAACAATATGTATCCAAGGACCATGCATGCCTAATCTCAATTGATTTACTGACATATATTGAACAAGTTAATGTGGAAACATGTGTAAGAAATATCCAAAAAGAAAGAAAAAAATGTGTCACCAATATTTTAGAAAAAAATATATCCAAAATGCTACATATTATAGGATCTCTACCTTTCTTACAACTTGGCAGTAAAAAAACTATAGATCGTTCTCAGACGACAGACTATTCAGAGTTGATATAGTAAGCTTAGATCATTGAGAAAATCTTAGATATGCCGCCGATGTCAACTTAAAAAATAAGAATTTACGTATATTCTCTCAAAAAAATTTTATATCAAATAACATCGAATGAGATGAGAAAAGTCTGCATACCCACGATTGTGGATTCCGAAGTTCTTCTCTCTCAATAGATGGTAGATAGTGGCTTGGAAGCTTAAAAGAATCGAAATCAAGTCTATTACATTGTAATTAGTTGAGAGAAGGTGTAATATTGTATGAGCTTATTACAGAAACTGCCATTATTAGCAAGTAACTTTCAAAAAGCCATTTGTTACTGTCCACGTGCTATAGTATTACTACAGTGACGTTTTTGACAATTTAATCCACGAAATCATATATACATATTATGTAAAGATATTTTGTCTATATGTATAAATTACATAATTAATATTTTGACCAAATAGAAAATATAACTTTAAATGATAGGTTCTCCCAAGCTACGCGCGGGGCATTTTATATATTTTAGTAACAAATTAGTTAGTTAAATTGAATATGTATAAAAATTTTGGGTTAATTTTGAAGATCGTCAAATGTCATTTGATAGAATAAATTTTATGTGTGGATTATTCTCTTATGAAAACAACATTTTGCAATAGTGGATTGTGATTTGGGTTAGAATATTCCATGTATGTTAGATTAATAGATTGATACGGTAACTAAGAAAAGTATGAGATCAATTTTTGGAATTACTAAATGACATTCATTGAGACAGTACATAGTGTACATGTCTTACATTATGTATGTATTATCATATATGTTGTCTTTTGTTCATCTTCTGGAAGGTTTATAGTTATCCTAAAAGACATGTGTTGATGCCATTTCTAAAAGACCTTACTCTTTCTCAATTTACATTGCTACATTAGCATGTATTGGCCCAAATTGGCTTGTATTAATAGTTTAAAGGGGGATACCAATATGTTGCAAGTTTGATTGAATTAGTTGTAGTATGCTAGAGTTTTATAAAAACGCAAAAAAACAACTCGATCCTTATTTATTGTAAATCTTACAAAACAAATGCTCTTCTCTCTATCTGCTCATACTCCACAATTTTTTCTTTCATTATATTGTAGATTTAATTGAAAGAAGAAAAAGATACCAAAACTTGTTCCATTTCTAATATGATGCGAAGAAATTGAGGAGAAAGGAACAAAATCATTTTGCTCAGCTCAGCTGTGTACTTTAATCTTATTTGCCCTTAATCACAAAATTAAGTTTTACGAAAACTCTGTTAATATATAAGTTAGTGCAAAGCCTGCTGTGCCCTTCTTCTTCTTTGAAAGCTTCATCAGAAGAAGCTTTTGATTGTTCCTCCTCCTTCGTTATGTTTTCCGTCTTGATTGTTTTATCTATCTTCGGATTTGGCTTTGGGATCTTATGAACTTTTGTGACCTTGTTTTGCAGAGTAAATACTTTTGCGGACGTGAATACCAGTTTGCTCCACATATAAGTCTTTTCCTGCTCAGCCACAATCTCCTTTATTTTCTCTCCTCCTATTAATATCATGCCTTTCTTTCCCTATCCTGGGAACATAATCTTTATTTCCATGTATGTGTCTATGTCGCACTTTGCATATGCTCCAAACTTTAGTTATAAATCCCCAACTTCTTTTTCTCACCTAATCTTCCCTCTGCCCTACCAATCTTCTCCTTCAACTTTTTCGCTCACCTCCCAGCCACCACTTTCTTCCCCGCTAAGATCGACTTCTACAACATCCTTACCCAACAGTAAAACAACAAAGAAACCAAAAGGGTAACTTTTGGAAGCTACGATAAAAGCCTATCCCAAAGGAATATAAGCTAAAACATATAGAGCATACAATGAGAATCAAAGGATGGAAAAAGTGAATCTACAATAATGAAAAAGTTTATTCGTAAAATCTTTTAAAAGCTTTATAATTACCTGGATCTTGATCAAGAGGTCTGAGACAACATTTCAAATTGAAATAGGCTGACGTGGCTTCTTTTGAGATAATGTTCTTTTGAGAAACTTCTACGGGCAGATGGATATATAAAAGGTGGATAATTTGGAAGAGGGTAAAAGAATAATTTTGTGACAATATACAATTTTATAAATTCATTCGGTAACATTTTATGTTGAGTAGTTAAAACTTTGGTATTAACGATAATTTTTTTAGTAGAGTACCTTCATGTTTGTAAAGATCCCATGTCTCCTTATTAGGTGAGGAGAGGAGCGACATAGATTTTGACATACTCACCATATAATCTTCCGTTTCAGCTTCACTTTCACTGCTCTGATCATTCTTGCCATAATAAATACAGTAGCACTGAATTCTTTTCTTGGGACCAGTTTGTCGATACTTTCACCTGAGAAATAGGGAAATTTAATTTTGTCTGAATTCGTGATAAAATTTTAGACTATATGTGCTGTGCCTATCAGCTCTTTTTTTTTTTTTTTTTTTGCCCTTAAACAAATAAAAGGCATTAGACTCTAAATGAGAAACATGTTATACATGTTAATAGGAAGAAAGGAAATGTTATTAAGAGGACAATATCTTTACCTTTACATTAGTAGATAAGTTACTTCTCTGCAAATCATTTCTCTGTAAATCCTTTGAATCATCAGGATTAGCTAATGTTTTGTCCGAGTTGTTTGAGAAACTGAAGACAAATGACCATTCTCCTTGGAACCTTTTTCTTCCTTCATTTATCCGTCTAGCGAGGATCTTCACATCTGAATCATTAAATAGACTTTACTTGTCTCGAATTTATATGAATGTTAGAAAGTCTTCAACTTGGAGCTAAGAATGTTGTTACCTTTATCTTGTTCAGTGGGCACATTGCTTGGACAAATTACATGAGCTTTGATAGGCCAAGAAACTGAGAGTGATTTCATCAGAGGAGCAGCTATTGGAGCCATTAAGGGAGCTGTTTTCTCCATTGAGGTCTTTGAATCATCGCTTGGTCTCCTGAAATTCGATGAGTCGGGTTTCGAATGACTTCTCTACTTGGTGAGTAGTAGTAACACTTGCTCTGTTTTCAAGTAGCCATGAAAGCTTGTTTCGCATCTCTGTCTTTATTGATTATTTGTCTTGGTTCTTCTGGTCAGATGGGAGCTGTGGATAAAGCCTTTGATGATCTCTCAAGCCTTCTATACATATATAAGGCTCAAAAGGATTGACAGGAGACCTGGTTGAGAAAATCCCAAAGATGACAATCACTGGCAACAATTACACAAATGCTTCTAAAAGAATTATATGCCATACACACACCTAAAATCGCACAAAAAACAGAGACATATGTTTACCAAATGTAGAGCTTAGAATATACTTCCAAGGCCTCAAGGCCGATTACAACCTTTTAGGCAGTGAAAACATGAGATTCAACAAACAAAAAGATGACTTACAGTTGCAGGTCTGATGAGAGAATCGATATATAGGGTGTTAAGAGTATGGTAGGTTTTTAACACTCGTTGAGAATTTTTTTCTGGCACAGCCACCTGCATGAGTAAACAAATCCTGTGTCATAAGTTTATACTCGATTTACAGTGGCTTGTGTAAGATTCTCAACAATGAATATAGCTTCTACCTTGCCACCAAGATCTAGGGCTTCCGGGATACCAGTTTGCTAAAGTATCTTGTCCATGAGAGTATCCACCCGACGGACAAAGCAGGAAGCAACACTGGTAACTCTTGAGAGGTCATGAAAAAACCTCGTGCCCATCCAAATATGCATATGTCACTGCTTCCTAGTATATTGGCGGGGTAGAATTGAAAGTAAGTGATTAAACCCTAGTTACGAAACGATCGTAGAAGTTAGAGGTAGGAAGGGGAAGACGAAAAAGCCACAAAACTAAAATCGTCGATTTTTGGGTCTGAGCTTGCTGACGTGTCCAACAGAGGATGCTGAGGTGGACATATAGAGATTCCGAAAATAATTTATATTCAGTTCAAATAATGTTTTAAAAATAGCATGCTGACATGTCACATTTTTAGAAAGAGTTTTAGAAGGTGAGGTGGGCACATCGAGAAGCTTCAAAACTCTATTTTTATTAGTAAGAGATTAAAAATTAAGCCTTAAATTAAAAAATAGAGAACCCAGACATAATTTTTTAATTACCAAAATATATTTTTTCTGTGGACAAAATAACATAGAGAGTTAAGTACATGTCGTACTATAGACAAATTTTTTTTTTCACAATTTTCATAACAATAACAACAGAAAATTAGAAAAGATGATTGTAAGAGGTTAGATTTGATTACTAAGTGTATAACAATAAAAACATACAATTATTAAAGATTATTGTAAGAGGTTTGAATCGATTGCTAAGTGAAGACTTGAGAACCCAACCCCTCTCCCCCCCCCCCACGACAAAAAGAAGTAAAAAACAAAGTGACAAAACGAACCGAATAATATATGTGTTGTGTAACTGAAAATCAAAAGCATGGATAAAGTGAAAAATCTGATGTCATTATGATTAAATAAAATAATAAAAACTATATCCTAATTTTGAAAATATGATTTTACAGTATTTATTCTGTTGCAAAGTTACAAAAGAAAAATAATATACCCTACATCCACATAAAATGAGGAACCCAAATATATGATTTTACAGTATTTGTTTTGTAACTAAGTTATAAAAGAAAGAATATATACCCTATACACATATTAGGGAATCCAAACAAGGATTTTACAGTATTTATTTTGTAACAAAATTATAACAAAATAAATCTATACCTTAAATACATATTAGAGAACCCAAACATATGATTTTACAATATTTATTTTGTAACAAGGTTATAAAAGAATGATAGTATACACTCCACCTAAATGAAATGGAGAACCTAGAAAATGATTTTTCCGTAACAAGGTTTACAAAAAAAGGCTACCATACCCTACATCCAAATGGAATAATGAACCTGAATATATGATTTTACAGTTTTTATACCGTAACTGATGTAGGAGCCGGAAGCAATAAGAAGCCGGAACAAGAAGAAAGCGAGGCAGAGAGCGCTACCAGAACTTCGAGTCCAGTTACAGGTCTTAATACCTCCTTTTTAATCTGTAGGTCGGATGCAGCATGAAAAAAAACAGAGGAGACTTGTGGTTTTGGCTGGAGTCTCTTTGATGCCTTTAACCGGCCCATACACATTGGCATGAAGGGCTCATGAAGGTGTTTATCGGCTCTTCACTCGGAATTGTTGGGACTAATATGGGCTATACGATGCGTCTTGGATATTAAGTCATCTTGTTATGCTTTTGAAACGGACTGCAAGGAGCTCCTCGCTATTACGGAAAACCAAGAAGATTGGCCAGTTTATCAAGCTGAACTCGCTGATTTCAACTCTCTACGAAGGAAGCTTCATGCCTTTTCTCTCTCTTTTATCCATAGAGATTCCAATTCTCATGCGGATTTTCTTGCCCATTGTGCAAGAACTAGAGGTTTAACCTTTTCATTTGTAAACTCTACCGTGCCAATGTGGCTACCTAGCGTAGCCTCACCCTTTGCGCATGGTTTTTGAATGAAAAGTTTTGTGTTTGACGTAAAAAAAAAACTGATGTAGGAACAAGGGGGCTTGTTCTTACAAGGGGTGATGGATGGTGAATCTATAGCTGGTCATACGACACTCTCTATGGACTCAAGTGGATGCGTGATGAACGAACGTAATAAGGGGGGTCAAGAGACGCCACACAGAGGATGAGAAGCTATGTGATAAGTCTTAACACTCAGCTTCAAGTGAATCACACACAAGAAGAAGAGAAGTTTGCACTCTGACTTCAATCGTTTCTCACGCAAAGAAGAAAAGGGGCGGCTGGGATTTTCTTAACAAGAAAACTAGGTATTTTATTAATCAAAAAGTGAGTGTTATAAGCTGAGAAGGAGCTTTATAAATAGCTCAGCAGCTGGTGGCTTCTCTTGGCCGAAATTATACAAGAAAGGAAAGAATAAAAACGACAAACTCTCTAGACTCGATAGTACAAATGCTGGGATTTTTAATGACTCAAAATAAAAGAAAATTCCTGCAAAACAACATAAAACACTCGTGAGTCTAAAAGTTATTCAAATACTCACATTGCATAATTCATGACTCCTTCAAATGCTCTTGGTTGTAATATTTCTTTTAGAATCCCCTTTGAAGTCAATTTGATGAAGATCTTCTCATGTCTCCGTTTGATTAGTCTTGAGCTTGTCTTCTTGTTCCATTTGTTCGATTTTGACCCCATGAATATGTTTGAGTGTATCCTAAGCAGCTTCTCCTTGATTCTTGTATTGATGTCCACATCAGTAACAAGGTTATAAAAGAAGGATATTATACTTTTTTTTTTTTTTGTCACTCGAATGCTTCCATTAAAATATAACTAGAGTCTTACAAACAAATAGGGAATTAACCATCCTCTAAACATAGGAAGATACATAGCAAAGATAAGCAATAATATAAAGGATAGATTCTCATAAGAGAACGACAGCGAATCTGAACCGTAGGTCAACTGCGTCGGTAGGGTTGTCGTGTTGAAATCCCCAAAGTATTGTCTAGTCATATCATATGACATCGACGTTCGAAAACATCTTCTATCGCCAAGAGTCGTCACTAGAACGAGTCCTAAAGCATCTCTCAAGGATACAAAGGCGGTTTCAAAGATGGAGATGTACCTCGCTAAAACAAACGAGACGGTTTGGTCCCCACTAGGGAGCCCAAATGGTGGAAAAGTTCTCTCCTTGCCAAAGGAGGATGGTGAAGGTGATCTCTCCCAATGGGAGGAAAATTGTAACATCTTCTCATAAGAGTAGTCTAGCAATAATATCCAAGGTAAAACGGCATCACTTCCATAGAGGACCATACTAGGTGATAGAATCGGATGCATCCACTGAATGAACAAAGTCATTAAAAGAGAGGGCAGCCAAGATATACAGCGGATTTCGAAAAGATGAGTGGCACACACGGAGGGGGCTACACATAAGTAAAGCCCCAATGGTATTGGGGGTAAGATAACCAAATAACCAGGGTTGAGAAGAGTCTTAAGCGAAATCACCAGATAGCAACTTAACCGGTAAGAAACCTCAATCTGGTGTCTTTTAACACACCACATCTGACCCAATGTTGGAGATACAAGACCTAGACGGCTAGTTTTTCTAACTTCAGACAGAATATAGAAACTCACACCATGGACCAACGTTAGATAGGTATCACTAACCGGCCACTCTAATGAAATCGATACAAAACTAAACTGATGTCCTCTACTAATCAGCAAGGAGTATCGAAAATTCAGAGAACTTGGCTCGTAGGATAAGGTGAAAGAGCTAACGTGTGAGAGTAACAAATCATACCCAGTAACCTGAAGCAAACTAGGAAAGCAGTTTCGACATCTTTTTTCCTTGGCCAACAGATGGAATTCAACTAAATCTTGGAGCAAAGCTAACATGGGTTTCGAAAAGCGTCCTCGGCAAATCAAAACCATATGTCGACTCCAAAGACACAAAATCTTAGTAGAAATCGAGATTATAAAGGATATGGGCCTAGAGGAAAAACCTGGGCCGCCACATTTTAATTCAGAGTCCAAGAAGAAATCATATGGGCCGGGGCATGAGAGGCCCACAAAAGAAAACCCTAGCATTTTGCCTTCAGCCCCCACAGAGCAATGGCGGCGATGAAGGAGCCTGGTCGGAAAATAAAGAAGATTCGTCGGCGGTTTGAAGCAAGTCGCGGTAGCACGCCGGCGTTTCTGGGACACTGGGGAGAATAGATCTTCGGTCACGCCAACCGAGAAGGGGAGAGAATCAGAGATCCCGTGAAATGGTTCACAGATCTGAAGTGATGCGAAGAGCGTGAATATGGAGGTGAGATCGACAACGACAAAGAGAAGCTTCATGAAGCTAATCAAGTAGAATCCAAGCTCCACCACGATCAGAGAGGTCTCTGAGGAGGAGGTACCGAATCTCCCGAGAGATCGAGGGGAAACACCATGGCTGTGGAAACAGAGCGGTGGAGAAGACAGAATAATCAGAGTAGTAGATCTTCGGTAAGCCACCGAGAAGGATTCAAGACCGAGCACAAAGTAACAAGAGCTACAGACGAGGAGCCAACAACCTAAAGAGGGAGTATGCCCGGTAGAGACAGGAAAATCCCGACGCCGGCAAGACATCTCTCTACCGGCGTCGGAGAAGAAAACAGGAAATGGGGTTCCTCGGTTACCGTGCCTGGGAGCTGAGCGGACTATCTTTAGTAATTTATTTTCTAGTCTCCACAAGCAGAAGGATATTATACCATATAACCATATTGAATAGGGAAGCCAAACATATGATTTTACAGTATTTATTCCGTAAGAAAGTTAAAAATGAAAGACTATATACCCTAAACACATATGGAACAAATAACCCAAATATGTGATTTTATAAAACTAAACTTTAAATTATAAACAGAAAATTCAAATAAAAAATTTTATGTATCCAAACATAACTGTTTCATGGATAAAACACTAACAAATATTTGTATACGAAAACCCGTAGACAAAATAAAATAGATTCTTAAAAAAAAAAAAAATCAGCTGATCAGAATGGTAAAATGATCATTTGCGAAGTCAAAAACCAGTTAAACGCCACAGCAAAGTAACTATTTCCGAGAGTTGACCAAAAAATGTTTTTTTTGAATACCACTGCTAGAGTAATGGCGTTTTTGATAATTAACTCATATTGTATCCTACCAATCTGGAGCTACAGCAGAATGGAGAAGACCACCATCCAACGGCAGCCAAGTCTCATCGTGTTCACCACAAAAAATTTAATGCTGATTATCTTAACCAGATATTAGAAATATTATGCAATGTTCTAGGTTAAAATTTTTTTTTTTTTTAGTTATAGGAGAGAGACAAAAGTTATTATTAACTCAGCGATATTTTTGCCTTTTTATCATTTTTTCTGTCACAATAACCATAGGGTTCAGTGAATTCTTGAAAAATTACAAATCTAACCACCAAGAAAGTGTATTTCTATTTTTCATATCAGCATTGCCAAAATTTCATGCCTAAACTATTTTAAAATTAAAAGAACTAAAAATACATCAAGCTTTGTTTTCACTTTCGAGTTGACAGAAAGTCCAAAACTTGAGTGGCTGATTCAAAATCAAAACAAGTTTTGCGGTTTATAGGTGAGACAATACCATTTTCTTTGAATCTAGTATTCAATGTGAGACGAACATATGTATATTGAAACCCTTTCTCGAAAAAATTTCAAAGTATATGTGTTGGTCTTATAAGTGGGACAATATTGAAAGGAAAATGATATTGTCCTACCTGGAGATTTGAAAGGTGGTATGTTGGTGATCTGCATGCAAGGCAATATATACACTTGAGACCATATTCAAAGGAAAATGGTATTACTCCGGTGGTTAGATTTGATCATATATCGACTCCACGTACGTCCTTTGTCGTTTTTAAAATGTTTTATATTCGTATTTTGTTTCTATTCGCTACCGTATTCTCAGATTTCATATTCGGATTTTTGCGGTTCTACACAATAATGGTGCTTACTCAGTATGATATGAGTACTTGGTATGGTTGCATCAAATTTATAAAGATCAAACTAGCAGTAAAGAAGTTATCACCGAACCTAGCCTAAATCCTATGTTCCATGCAGTGCGGAAGGTTCAAACTATCCCAAAGATCCACATTTTTCTTTGAAGATGTTTACAGAACTGCTTAGCAGTAGATGGTTCCATATGTTTTCCTTCCGTGTACCCGTTTTCATTTCCATGCTACATAGGTAAAACTTTAGTCGAATCTCTACGTCTATGTTAATCTTCTCTTTTAAGATCAAAAACATTAATTGACCAGCTTGTGTACACATCTACTGTTTTTTCCAAGGCTAAGAGTATTAATAATGAAATAACACTCTTACATAAAAACCAAAAGAAAATAACATAAACTACAAACGATTTTATTATGCATATAGTGAAAGTTACAACTAAAACACTGGGACATTATTACATTATGAAACTTTATTAATTCCCATGGTTTCTCTTCTTAGGCACTTCATTACAAACTCACCATGGTTTACATATTTTCATACACAAACATTAATTAGTTTCCTCCTTCTCCGTTAGGCCCGTGGCCTCCTCCTCCTCCCTTGTGTCCTCCTCCGCTGTATCCCCCTCCTCCTTTACCCCCGTGTCCTCCTCCTCCGCTGTATCCTCCTCCTCCTCTACCTCCATGTCCTCCGCCACTGTATCCTCCTCCTCTACCGCCGTGTCCTCCGCTGTATCCTCCTCCTCTACCCCCGTGTCCTCCTCCTCCACCATAATAACCATCAGGTTGCACAGTTTCCTCACTCACCACGCCTGCTCAAAATGATACATAATTTCAAAGATATTGTTTAGAACGTGCAAATGTGCATTCCTCTTCCCCATTTCAAAATTGTTCTTACGTTAAAATCTTTTTTTAAATATGTATATAAATTCGGGTCTCCTGTTTCTTAAGAAATACTTAAAACATGAAATATAAGTTATATATAAAATTTGCACAAAATAACTAAAAATTTATAGGATTAAGTGAAGCATGTAATTATCAAAATGGTACGTTAGTTCAAGTTCGATTAGTGTCAGGATCAGGAACATAATTTTTTTTTTTAAATAGCCTCCAATGGAAGTAGACTGAAATATATAAAATAACGCACCACCTGGCGTCCTTGCTGCAGACACTTCAGAGACGACGAAAAGAACTGCGAAGAGAACAAATAGAATCAAAGCCTTGGAAGCCATTTTTTTCAAATTCTTAGAACTCTCTTTGTTTGGAAAAACTTGTGATGAATAAAATTACACCTTGCATGGGCTCTATTTATAGAAATCGAGGAGGAGGGAATGAGAGAAAAGTCAAATAACTAATCCGTAATGAAATAAATAAAAGGCAACTTTTTTTTATCAAAAATAAATATTTTTCTTTTAATTGGTAACGATCAAAATTAATGGTGAGAAAATTTATCACTAAAAACAAAGTGGTAAGGAGATAAGTATTAATGGATGTGTATACGTGTTGCATGCTAGGTCGCCTTATGGTCCGTTGTTGGACTCATTGTAAAATAAATTTCAAACTGAGTAAATGGCAAGACGTCCACTAGTCTTTTGTTTCTTTAAACTTTTTAAACACAACGCATTCGACAAAAAAGGAAAGAAAAAAAAAACGCATTTATACACATGTAGATATTTAGAAATCTTTTAACTAAATTATTATTGTTATTATTATTATGACAGAAAAGTCGTCCACTCTTAATACTGGTTAATCATCCTCATTCAAATATCAGCCGACAGACGGATAAAAAAAACTATACAGTGGAAATGAATAAGTAGAGCAATACGTTAGTACGTAGTAAGTACTACAAAGGACTTTAAAAAGAAAAAGAAAAAAACTAAAAACTACAAAGGACTTACTTTTAAAGACTAAAATTTTGATTGGCTATGAATATGACTTTTCTAATTGAGAATTTGCTTGGCTATAAAAATCTATATCCATGCCGACTGCTATAAAAATCTATATTCAAGTCACCTAAAGGTAAAGTACGCTTGATATATCCGTAGAGGAGATGAGCATTATTGAAGTCATTAAGTGTAGTAGTAGACATGTAGTTTCCATCCTTGCTACTTACATTTTACTAAGTGATTTTTTAAAACATTTTTGTTAATTTAATTTGCTGACCTATTCTTAGAATAAAAAAATCCTCAAACATGTTTAGAAAAGTTGTATCTCTTTATCATAGTTATTTATTCTATATTTGTTTTACTAATATCAATTTTTAATAATAAATTTAGAATTGTTTTGGAAATGGACGTCTCTAGCTCCATCTGTGTTCATTTTATTTATAGCTGTAAAATACTCAAAGATGTTTCGGATGACTATATCTTTTTATTATCATTTTCTCTTTATATAATTTTTTCTTTATATATTTTTTAAATTATTTATTATATCTGTTTATATTTTAGAATTGCTTTGGAAACTTAGAAATTCAATTTTTTTTGTCACAACTATTCATTATATACATTTTCATTTTAGCTTAATAATCTCATAAAATAATTCGGAGGGTTTCTTCTCTCTATCATCGTCACCTTCTATACTTGCATGTCACCTATAAGTTAAACAGCTTCATATTGTATATTGGGCAATTCTCAAAAATAGCATAAATTATAGTTTTTGTGACATATTTAGCACACATTCTCATTTAGGACAAAAATAACATTTTTATTAAAGGATATTTTTAAACTCACATTTTTAAGGTTTAGGATTTAGGGTTTAAGGTTTAGAAAACTCTAAACTCTAAGCTCTAAACCCTAAATCTTATCCCTTACCCCCTAAAAACTATACCCTAAATACTAATATAATCAACCCAAATAAAAAATATTAAATTATAAGCTTTATAAAATACTATTTTTGTCCTAAATAAAAATGTGTGCTAATTATGAAACAAAAACATCATTTGGTGCTATTTAAGGGAATTTCTCTTGTATATTTACACTTGTAACCATTTTTAACACTCTTAAAATTGTTTTGGAATACCGCTTCATATTGTATGTTTATTTTGATACAATTTTGTCAAAAGTTAAAAAAGCTTTAAAAATATGTAAAGGGTTTATAGAGTAATATATTATAATAAGTCCTTATACATCAAATACTGTCCCAAAAATTTATATATACAAAATCAGACAAATATATTGTTGTTCTAGCTAGCCCTAGTCTTTTAATTAAAAATATAGTGATGATAACTCAGTTGATCATCTAATGTGTAAAGCATTAATTACATGTCCGAATTAACATAGCTGGTTGAATGATATATAGACACTAGGGTCCAAAAGGTATGAACTTCGTAAGTATTAAAAAAAAATGCTTAATTTAAAGAGAGAAACTGATAAAATGATGAGCTTATAGGCAAAGGAATCATATTCATAAACAAGAGTTAGAAACCGGACCAAGATAGAGCCATAAGTTTTGAAATAAAGAACAAAATAATGATTAATCACATATTCGAAGAGAAGCAGTTTTGGTGCCGACAAGATCTATAAACTCATTTTAATTGCCCAAATGCCTTTCCGCATTTTTAGACCTGATCAACTAGTTTATTTATTTTTATTTTTTTACTTTTATTTTTATTTTTTTGATAACTGGTTTTTGAAATAAGAAATTTTACTTTTTTGCACGGTCATTTTTCTGCTATTTTTCTTTTAGGTTGTAGTATGATCTAGATATCGTGCAGGATTTTTAGGATATTTATCATATTATTAAACTATATATTTGCTGATAAATTAAACTATTTGGACAACTCAATTATTTGTACTTATTGGTTCTGTGTTAACGACTTCTAAGCCCTCTGCAAGGGAGTGTCTTGAAACGTAACATGAATGCTGAGTATTCGATACGTCCAAATCAAGCTTAAATCTAAGTGGTGACACTACAATAATACTAAAACACATCACTGTGTCTGTGCTACGTCCAACTTAACTCATAGAGATAAATAATTTAGAGTTTTGATAAAGAAAATGAGAAGTAGTTTTAATCAAGTAATTAATGGTTCACTTCTAAGATTTTTTTTTATCAGAGCAAGTCGTATTATCTTATGTAGTAAGAAGTGTACTATAAAGTCTATAATCGGAACTTGTCGACTCGAATAATTTTAAGAAAAAAAAATAGCCGATTAAAAATATTATTCGAGAAGAGAAAAACATGAGAGCAATCTTTTTGTCAAGGAGGAAAAGACAAATGGATCAGGGCCCATTGAAAAAGGTATATTTCAAAGAGTTTTTTTCTTTTTCTTTTTTCTTGGGGTGATAAAAAAGAAAGAGAGGAAACATTCAACTACCTAACAAATATTGGTCATTACATGGTCGGTCACATGTTTAGATTAACATAATGTTTTGGTAGCTATACTAACAAATGAATTTATGGTGATGTAATGATGTTTATGAATGAACATAAGATTTGTATCAACATTATAACTATCCTTTTGTCACTATTCCGGCACACTAACACAACAATATATGACATCGTCAGACCATGACAGATAACCCAAAACCCAAAACAAGTTAAAGTATCTAAAAGCTAATTTAAACATCCAAACACCAATGTCGAAACCAACTTGAAACCAACTTAAACATCCAAAAACCAATAAAACTATAGTTATAGTGTATGTTCATAGTTAGAAGATGTTGGATTATGTCATACATACGTACCGCAATAGTGACAATACAATGATTATGATGTTTATGACATGTATATGTTTGTTCGTAAATGTTACCATATAAATCTAAATATTGGTATAAATATATATGATCATTTTATGGATGATACTTGGTGTACATGGCCATAATTTTTCCTTAAGAATAAACTATAGTATTAAATCGAGTAAATTCTTTTTTTCTGTTACCAATTTCTTTTTAAAATAGTTATTTCAAGAACCCTTAAAAAAATATAATGGTTCTGTAAATATCTCTTCACACAACATATCGAATTAGTTATAACTTTATGTAGTGTAGTATGAGACATTTTAATTTATATGTTGGATTTTTCTTTTCTTTTCTTTTCTTGAAAATTTTCCCTTTTTCTTGTGATAAAGGACAGATTGTCAATCACATTTTATGCTTAGATACGTGGAGTCTCGGATTCGTGATCACGACAGGTGAAGATTGAGACAATTTGGTTAGAAACGAAAATGCTCATTGACAATTTAATCCCAATGGAAAAAAAGACAGGCAAGTAATTTAATGCTAATGGTGAGGTGTCTCGTGGCTATGGATGAATGGTAAGGCTTAGGTCTACTGAAACCGTGACCATGCAAGTGTTAGAATCTCACTCAATTGATTAATTGTTAGTTATTTAGTGTCGATCCAAAATTAAAAAGCAATAAGTCAATAATGATGGCTGAATGATGCTGACACTCAGAACCGGCCTGAGCTTTAGATGGCTACAGTCATCATAAATAATGGGCTGTCTTAAACAATTTTTTCTATAATATAGATACTTTTATGGGTGATTTGACACGATAATCTACTTTTATTTTTGAAATAACCAAAATAACTTATAAAAAATTTAAAGTTTTAAATGTAATAATTTCTAAAAATATCTTTAATAACATATTTTGCAGACACTACGAGCATTTGGTCGACTCTATGAGTATTTGGCAGATACTGCGAGCATTTGGTAGACTCTGTGAACATTTGGCAAAATCTGTGAGCATCATGCTGACTCTGCTAATATTTGACATATTTTACAGACATTTTGCAGATTTTACGGAGTAATTGGCACACTCTGCAGCAGAGTAACTGACAGACTTTACAGAGTAACTGACAGACTTTATAAATATCTAGCAAATTTTACCGATATTTGGCAGACTCTGCAAAAGTTTGACAAACTCTTCGGAAGTTTGACAGACTCTGTAAAATAATTTGCAGACTCTACGGATATTTGGCAGACTACGGATATTTAGCATTCTGCTAATATTTGGCAGACTCTACGGATATTTGGCAGAGTTTGCGAGCATTTGGCAAAGTCTTCGAGTATTTGGCAAAGTCTTCGAGCATTTGGCAAAATCTTTGAGCATTTGGCAGAGTCTGCGAGCATTTGACAGAGTTCGCAAGTATTTGGAAAACTTTGTGAGCATTTGACAAACTTTGCGAGCATTTGGCAGATTCTGCAAAAATATGACAGAGTTTGCGAACATATGGCAGACTTTATGGACATATGACAAACATTACTAATATTTGGCAGATTTTTGTAATGATTTTTAATTTTTTTAGAAAACTTTATTCTTTAACTTAATCAAATATTTTAAGTAAAAATAAATATTGAAAACTGCAGTTTTAATTATAAATATGAATTAAAAAGAGAATAAATAATGAAAATGAACATTTATTTTCAAAATATTTATTAGTATAAAGGATATTATGGACAAAAAAATAATTTAAATGTAGGTTTTTAAGTTTTTTTTTTATTTTGTTTTTCTTTTACTAATGTTAAAATCATTTATGTATAAAAGAATTTAGTTACATAAATTTTAAATATATTTATGATAAAACTGATATGGATTTATAAATTTTGAAAAAATTCATTTACCATTTTTCTTTAAAAAAAAATCATAAAGACAATTTTAAAATTATAAAATTTGTTAGAATAAGTAAATTATGTATGCAATAAAAATAAAAGAGGTTATATTAGCTATTCAAAAGAAAAAGTAGGTTATATTAAACTAATTTTTCTACTTTTATTTATATTTATATATGTAAAGCATTATTTAAGAATGCATTTTATATACGTTTGTGTGTTTTTTTTTTTGATAAAAGATATTTGTGTATTGTTACTTATAAATTTTGAATTCTACATGTCTAAAATAAACTATTAGATAAAAAAATTTTAAAACAATAAATTGCTGCCTATCATAGATTATCCATATGAACTATATAATTCAAACATTTAAATTGTCTTTTACTCTAATTATCATTTTTTTTCCTTTTAACTAGACAAATTCTGTGTTACATACTTACACCATGAGATTTTTATTTTCCAGAATTGTATGACATATTTAGTTGAATTTTAAAATTATTAGTGTTATATATATATATATATATATAGACTAAAACTAAACTAATTGGTTCTTCAAAATACTTAATTCAATTTTTAATTATAAGATGCTTAAATGCTAATAATTTTATTTTTATTTTTGTTAAAGAGTAGATCGATCAAAGTGTTTGAACAAAAGAAGAAATATTTGTGGTTTCAAAAATGATTTGATTATTATTATTTTTTCTATTGTTTACCATGATACCCACACATCTCCACATTTTTCCTCACAACTCTACAGATATCTGTGAACCACTTATATTTGTAATTCGTTTCTTTGCTAATTTTTCTTCTAACTTTTATCATGTATTGTTGAATTTGAATTGTTCACGTTTTCACCTTGTTCAGTCCCAACACTTCTTGCTAATCTTTTAACTATTTCAAATTAAAACAAATTGGTGCAATATTATGTTTTAAAGTAGGTTGATCCCGTTGAGCTAATATGTTCTTCGATTAGCTAGTATGCTTCTTTCTCACAAATATATCCTCATGTTATGTACCATCACAAGCTTCTATTTCCTTTTGACAATATGTACATGATGAACAGCGATAAATAAAACGTTACATATTTGAACAAACGTTATTCAAAAACTTCCAAAGAATAAATGTTTCTTTTATCAAAATAAAAAACAAATTCAAGAAAAATAGAATAAAAAGTTTCCTAGCTGATCATAAGTACTTTATTTCAAAGTTATATATAGAACATCTTTTAGCTATGAAAATTACACACATCTGAGATTTGATGTTATTATTTTTTCCACTCTCTCTTTTTCTCCAGTGTGAGACAATAGTATCTTAACTTTTGTAAAGAAGATCAATTTTATTGACTCAGATATCGCTTCTTGGTAGCTTTAAAAGTTAAAAAAAATTATGCTATTTTCTGATTTTTTTTTTGACAGAATACAGAGGCAATACAAAAATGACCGAAAACTACAGACAACAAAACCGATAAGGACAAGTTGGAACAAATATCTTTAGATGGAGATATGAAACTTTATTACCCTAATTATATTCAGCCCTCTTTAGATATAAGGACAAGTCATATGCTTTTAACTCTAATTATGCTTTAGAGTACGTATGTGGATTATTTTGTTTAAAAGGTTCAAGGCTGAAACTCTTTGATCTGTTATGTCAAGACAAATCACCAGCATTCTTTGTATTTTGATTGTTATGTTAAGGCACTCTAGAATTTTAGATTTTCTTTTAAAAAAATTCTGCTTCTGATCTTTCACCAAGCAAATATCATTTCCAGCTTGTGATTTGAATTTTACTCAAACCTTCTTCGATTTTCTCATGTCTTTCTTCTTATCATTACAAGAATTTGTATACTCTTTGGAGTAGTGTTGGTATATAATCATATAGGATCTAGACATTTCCATTTTGAAATTTTTTGCCTAGGGTCCATACCAAATTTCAAAAATATCTTTAAACGAAAAATATACTTTAAAAATTAATTTGTCTAGGGCTTAAAATATCTTTGAGACGGGCATAGGCTTATGTTGGGTTAATGGGTTTAATGTTTAAAAGTTAGGCTCACTAGATTGAAGAAAGAAGAGAAGAATGAGAAGTAAGCCAAATTGGTTCAAAAAAAGAAGCCAAATTAGTTTTTTTGTTTTTCTTGCCCCTTCGTTTATGTTTGTCTACATAAAACTCGAAATGTATGTGATATTTTCTATTTCAATTTTTATTAAGTTCCATCTACTATTCACTGCATTAAAAAAAAAAAAAAAAAAAAAAAAACTAAAGTAAACTTTAGGTATGTCTAGATGCATCTAAAGTTAGTAATGTATTATGCGAGTAAGCATCAAAGTTGATGTGAAGCCTCTGACTTCTTACATAGGGTTTGATTGTGCATGCAATTTTCTAGTTGTGGACCTCAATCAAAACTCAAAATTAAAGAAAGCCCAAAACTAAACTAAAGCTGAAAAGTGAAAGAAGTAAGTAAGCTTTTTTTTTTTTTACCCATTTACCGTTTCTTTGGTGTCTCTCATGAGCTCAAATTTTTTGAAATTTTTGATAGTAATGAATTGAACTATGGGTCTGTGGGACAAATTCTTTGGTTGCTTGTAAAGCATAGCACTTTATTTTAGATTATGCATTGATTTTATCTGTTGGATTTGTCCAAATTTCATTTTTTCCCACTTTATTTCATTAAAACTGGTACGAAACCGATTACATCATATAAGAAGATCGACAAACAAAATACAAAGAGAGCACTAACGGTCTTTACCGCACCGGAAATCAAGCGAAAACAAATATCTTTGTTGACATTAGCGAAATCATGACGCTTTTGTTTCGAGTCCAATGCAAACAATTAGGTGTTCCCATACCCACAATAGCAGACGAACTTCTAATATCTTTGACAATAAGACAACAACAATTCTCAGAATGTAGAGAGATATTCTTCTTTAATGATATTATATCTCCTTAGTTTGATTCAGATGTATTTATTCACCTCACACCTTTTTCTTGCAGTGGGTGATGATTATCTACTTCGGTGGTTGATGCTCTATTCAAACTAATCAAGCTTGAAAGGTTTATTAGGAATTTTTGGTTTATGTTTTGGCAAAAGTATGGATACGGTCATCGGTCTATTCGCGACTTAGATTTATCCGTAACTTCTGTTTCAGGGTTCTTTTCCAGTTTTCGTTTGTCTTACTTTCCATTTTTAGGTTCTTTTCCGGCTTTCGTTTGTCTTACTTTCCATTTTCGGGTTCTTTTTCGGCTTTCGAGTGTCTTTGTGGGTTTAGTTTGGACTCAATTCCTATAATCTATACCAGAGCACATACATATATTTACTTGAGAAACTAAAAACAGAGCTTTTGCAGACCTAAATTAATTATGACAAAGACTATATCTTCATACCAAATCTGAACCTGCAATGCTTCAAGATTACATTTCTTTGAAGCTATTTCGAATCAGCAAAAAAGATGACAGAAGCTTTGTATAGAAAGAAAAATACTTCTAGTAATACAAACAAGATATAACAATCAAAATACAACGAGAAACCGAGGCCAATCAGAGTCTTTAAGCGCTAATAAACGAAAGCAGTTCCCTCGAAAAAATTACTGATTACATTACCAAATTTACTTGCAAGTCTCTAAAGATTTTCATGGAGATTCACTGCTGCTTCTGGAACGATACATAGTTGCAAAATCCAAACATAATTGTCGGTCCCTTTCGTCGCCCCAACCTCCCCAACCTTTGAAACCAGCTTTATAACCTGGTTGATGCTTATACACCCGAACTTTCCATTCTTCATTTATGTTCATCACCTTATCTGTTTCCTTAACTTCAATGTTAACAACCCCGTTATCGATACAGTCACCTTCATCTCCTCTACCTTGATGCAACCCGCATTTTCCAAAGTGGACCGCACTGGTCCTAGGCCCTCTCAAAGTATAAACCGGGGAACCAAACGAAGGGAAAACCGTTGCCCACATTGTTATATCCCAATTGTAATCATCAAAGAAACAAAACTCTTTTGCCTTCTGATGTATAATCTCCCACACACTTCGATTAAAAGAATACCCGATATTTCCCATTCTCTCCGCAACCAAACTTTCAAGCCCTTCCCCTCTTGACTTCACATCAGACGGCGCTAAATTAGCAGCAAAGCAGTCAGGACATTTCGCGGGTTTCAGCTTCGTGAGAGTCTGTATATTACGATACGCATTTGGAAAAAGAAAATGATCTTCTTCGATGAAAAGGATATGACCATTGTGTTCTTTAGTCTCTTCCAATCCATCCCATACCGTATTCATCATCCACCACCAATGATGCTTCAAAGATACAATCTTTGGAGACCGGTGATTCCCATACTGATCCGGATTGCCTTCACAATGCATCTTTGCCTCATCACCCTTGTTCTTACAATCATTCGAGGTCACACCGGGGAAACTAGATCCAAATATATGAGGAGAATACGGCGAAAACACCTGTTTCACCTGACAAAACTTAATACCATCCACAATCTTGTTCATCTCTTCAAAGTAACCATCATGACTCACAATCAACAATGTCTCACTTATCCCTTTAACCTTTGACAAACTCTCAACCGTTACTCGAAAATACTGAGCCCGGTTATGCACATATAAAACGATAACCACACGATCTTTCGCCAAATTCGGATACAGATCCAGATTTCTCGGTGGAAAATGGTTCCTTCTATGCAACCTAAGAGACATCCCATTACTTCTAGCAACACTTAGCAATGAAGCATTAAGCTTAACTTCCAAATCTTTATCCAAATCTCTATCCAAATCATCTAAATCATGGTCTTGGTAAGCAGTTCTTGGTACAGACACCAACATCAGAACTATAGAGACAGTAACTGCAAATAGAATCACTAAACGACATAAAGCAGTATCTCTCAATTTCTGCTTCTTCCATAGACTTGCCATTACCAGACACTACCCAACAACCAAAATCTAAACTTTTTCAAATCTCCAGCAAGAAACTGATCTCTCTCAACTTTACTAAAACAGTAACCAAGATTGAGCAAACGGAACCTCTTAAACCCCAAAAAAAAAAATCAAAACTTTCTTCACCTCTGCAAAAAAAGTTGCTTCCTTTAAAGTCTTCAAATCCAGAGATGGTTAGAAATAGTCAGCTTCTGCAACACGAACTAAAACAGAGACCAAATCAATCCATTAACGAAGATAAAGACTCGAACTTTAAGTTTGGATCGCAAATTTTATCTCTAGATTAAGAAAAAAAGGTAGTTTCTTAAAAGAAATTATGAGATGGGTAATTGGAAAAACAAGAGATTTTATGAGAAAAGTAGAAGAAATTTTTTGGAGTCATTGAAGAATCTTCAAAGCAAAGTTGCCGAGTCTTCTTCTTACGTGACTCGGGGTTTCAATTTGTCAGTCAAATTTACTGTTATGCCATCCAAGTGTTTGACACTTTGACTGCTGTTTTTTGGTTTTTTCTTGAAGGTTGCAATAAAACGGAAAATTAATTTCCTTAATTATTGTAATTTACACACTTAATTGCTTCTATTGTAATCATATTTTTTTTTGCTAATAAGTTCATTAAGATGTACCATCCCTCAATGACGCATTGCATTTTAACTACTTTTGATTACGACTTCTCTTTGAAGTTTAAAGATTACTCATATGTTACGTCATTTATAACTAAATTAATTAAGTACAGAATAAAACTGAGTATACAACTAAATTAAGTCTAGCAATATGATATAGAATAAATAAAAATTGAAAAGGAAAAACTACAGATGACTTTAAAGTTAATGTTAAAAATCGTATTTTATATTTTATAAATCAAGTTTTGGATCAAAAAGCTTATTTGATGGCTTCAAAAAAAAAAAAAAACTTTAAAATGTATATCTTTTGTTTTTCTATTTTTGTAAATCATGATTTGCTTTAGTATATATATATATATATATAAAGACTCTATAACACTCCAAATTTAATGTTAAAAATCTTATTTCATAAACAAGATTTTGGATCAGAAATCATTTATCTTCGAAAAATGAATTTTTATATATGTTGGTCTCTCTAAATTGTTTGTATCAGACAAAAAGAGTGCACAAGTCTAAAAAATCTAAATTGGACTTGTGAGGGTTGAAAATGTTCAGAGTTGAGAATTTGTAGTGCTGTTTTTTTTTGTCCCCACCCCAGTTCCTTGGTGTTAGACTAATAGGTAGCGTGGCCACTACCCGTTACAAGTAGCCCTGGGCATTCGGACCAAACCGAAATAACCGAACCGAAATAACCGAAATTTTCGGTTATCGGTTTGAATTTTAGTTCTTAAGTGTAAACCGATCGGAAGATTTATAGTTAGATGTCGGTTATCGGGTCGGTTCGGTTCGGTATACAGTAACCGTCGGTTAACCGAAGATATATATACACCTATTAAAGAAAACCCTACATCTAATATCTTTTCTTAGTTTTCTACTTGCAGCCGTAAAAGAGAAAAAAAAACAAAAAATTTCTAGTCTCTCTCTTTTGTTTATCTTAGATCTTTCCTTCTTCCAGTTTTATACTATGAACTTCATACAAATTCCAACAACTGATCAAGACTACTACGAAGATGGTCCAAGATCTGTGTAAGGTATCAATCTGATCCAAAACTTGAAAAACAATTTCGATTTTTTAATTCCCCTTCTCTTATGTGTTTTTTTTTGGATTTTACAGAGCTTGAAAAGGTGTTTGTTGCTAAGGAAGTTAGAGATTCGTGTGACTTATGCCAAAGAGAACTAAATACAGATTTAGAACGACCTAGTGTCTATGGATCAAGAGAGGTTTGTGTGATGTCTTGTGGGGAGATCGAAACATTTGGAAACCTTCATCGGTTGCCTCACCGAATTTGTTACTGTCGCCGTCGCAACCACCATCACCATCGCAGTTAGCCATCGGATTTGTTACTGCCGTGGCAGCCATTGTCGCAGTCAGCCACTTTGGTCGTGATGATCGAAAACCCTAGTTGTTAATGGGTTTGGGCTATGTAATTATAAATTGGGTTTGTTGGTTTTTGTAATTGTAGTTGTAAATCTTTTTAAAGTGGGCTTGTTGGTTTTTTATTAGATTTAAGCCTATTATTTATTTTTTGGTCTAGTTCGGTTTAAATTAACCTAATTAGCAAATAAATTCGGTTTGATTCGGAATTGATTTTAAATCTTATAACCGAACCGAATAACTCAATTCTAAACCGAAACCGAACCGAAATTTTATTTGGTTTAATTCGGAAGAATTTTTTTTAACAAAAAATAACCGAAAACCGAATAAACCGAACCGAATAAACTGATCAAACCGAATGCCCAGGGCTAGTTACAAGGAATTTTTGTGAATAATCACACTAAGCAAATGAAACACACAGCTAGAGCTGTCAATTTGATCCGCCGCCCGCGGGCCTCGCCCATGTAGTACCACGGCGGGGCGGGCATGGACAGTCAAAAGTATGCCCATCGAATAGCGGGCGTTGCGGGCACTGTCCAGGCGGAACACGGTTTAAGCGGGCATACCCGCGACGGTTTGGCGGGCTTGCGGGCGGTCCGCAAAGAGATGTGAACTTCTGATTCTTTTAGAGGGTTTGAATGTTCCAACTATTTTAGATAATTATTTTAGAGAATCGATCTGTGCGACTATTATTATGATTCAAGGATAAATATGTTCACCTTGTTAGATGAATGCTGAACACCAACAAAAATCTGATCTTTCAAAATGAGTTCATCCTTTTCGGTGGTGCTATTATGTTTTACTTCGATTCCATTGCATCTTCAAGTGGCTATAAGCCTATAAGCTCGTTGTAATACTCCTTAATCAAAAAAACAAAGACCAAAATAAAAAAAATAAAAATTAAGAAACTATAATTGAGCTCAAGTCATTATAAGTTCCATCATAATGGAGATTTAGCATCAAACATGTTTTATAGGGAGATATAAATCTATAAGAAGAAAACAATAAAAAGAAGAAAACATAATCATCTCTGAAATCATCAGCGCAAAATAAAACACAGAACAAGTAACTTACATGTTCCTTCTTGGTTAAAAATTCAATGTTTAAGTGTTTCATGTTTGGTTTCATACTTTTATTGCTTCAAATTTCAATGTCGTTTTCATGTTTTGTTTAAGTTATGAAAATATTTCCTGTCAGCTTTACTTTGAGGTTGAGTTTGAGTTCTACTTTGAGTTTGAAACATATATACTTGACAGCTCTACTTTGAGTTTGAAACATATATACTTGACAGCTCTACTTTGTGTTTCAATGTTTAAGTTTCATGTTTCACTGGTTTATGGTTAATCTGAGAACAAATAACACATTCAAAAATGACAACACATTCAAAAATGACAACACATTCGCTGATCACATTCGAGAGGTAAGAGCTTAGAGCCTGATCTGATTAAGTAGTTCTTAGTAATTAGATTTCACCATTAGCAGACCATTGTACTAATTAGCCTGCAATTCATCATTGTCAACAAACCAAAATACTTATCGGAGGAACACATTCAAAAATCAGGATCAATTAATTTGCTTTTATCAAATTAATTTATCTTACCAATTACTCTACCATTGTACTAAACCATGGTTCCTTCAATCTAATTCTAAATTGATCAACCAAGAACATTGTAGATTCTACAAGCAGACATAAGTCAAATTTCTAAAAATCAGAAGAAGTTTTTTAATTTGAATAAGTCAAATACGTTTGATATTGATTCTTCTAGGTTACAAGTAGTGATTGAGTAGATTGAACATGACCATTAGAAGGAAGCTGAGGCGTGAGAATATCAAGATTGAATTGCAGAGAATTGAGAAGAGAAAGACCACAAATCATCCTCATCATCTTCTCCATCGAATATTTTTGATCTTCATCTTCTCTGTGGGATATTTTCGATCAAACAACACAACTGGTCAACAATTGGAGATCAATCAACATAATTCAATCAACATCAAAAGAAGAAGAAGAAGAAGAAGATCTAACCAGTTGTCCGCGGGCCTACCCGCATACCCGCTAGTTTTTGCGGGGCGGGTATGGACAGTCCTTTTCGTGTCCGCGGTCCTAGCGGGCGTACCCGCAGCGGGCTAATAAATCGGCGGTCACCGGCGGGCTTGTCCAGGCGGACGCGGGCATGCCCATCTGACAGGTCTACACACAGCTAATACCAAAAAAAAAAAAAAAAACCGACAATTAAGCATTACGAATATGACATTTGGTTTTATGAAATTTCTTTGGAATTGACGGATAAAAAAATTCATTGAATCTAAAGCAATCTACTTAAAATCATAGCATGGAACACCAAAATAAATAAATTTTTATCGAGAAGTATCTTTAGTCAAGTGGTTAACGGTCCACCTCTAACCTCTCAAGATATTTATTTCTAAACAAAAAGTCCACAATTACTAAATTTTAATTTTTCTTGCAATCATGAAACTAAACCACCATTAAATTCAAGTCTAGTTAGTTTACATAGTTACCCTTATAATATCCATTCATGTAAATTAGTAGACTTGCTCATATTTTGTAGCAAAATATTTTGGTGCACAAATCATTTAGGTTCTAGATCTGGGTGATTAAGGTAATTCTAATATTATAAACATAGAATATATATATGTATATATAGACACATAGAATCCATGTATACACACATAGTTAATTTTTTTTTTTTTGTTTTTTTTACGCATAGTTAATTCCATGTAAAACTAGTTACTGGTTTGCCACAGGAAGAAAATATATATTGCTTCAAGTAGAAAAACACCCCATTGTACATCTATATATCCCAAAATTCATTGGTCAAAAGACAAGTAATATCACGGATATACGATCAAACTCAAGACAAAATTACTAAATATCGATAATTTTTATCATAATAGACAACAAAAAGAGAAGAAATTTTTTTTTTTTTTTTTTTTTTTTTTTTTTTAAACCTTAAAAATGAGATAATATCGAGAATGTGAGATGATTGGTGGCGCATTAGAAAAAAGAGCAAATGCAAAATTAATTGCGAATTTCGCAATTAATTGAAAGAGAAAAAGAGTTATTTTTTTTAATGTTATTTCAAATAAAATATGTATGGACCGGCAAATTTATGTAGAAAAAAAATATGCAGATTCTAATTTAGCTATTTTAGGTTTTTAGTTTAATACTTTTTTGGTTAAATTATATTTTTTTCTAGTTTCAGCTTAATGTATTTGTGAAAGTTAGAACCCAAGAAAGTTGAAACCTTTTCAAACTTAGAACTATGAAATATGCAAGCTTTCTACTTAGTTCTTAATGAAACTCTCTCAACTCTCTTTGTCACTCGTTTGTATGAAATAGAACTTGAAAAGTAAAGAACACAAGCAAATTAACGAGTTCACGCTCTAATCCGGAACGCTACGTCTCGCCGAGATATACTCGGAAATCCACTAAGATCTTGCTCAAACTCGAGCCTTTAGGGTTCTTACAACTTATCTCTCTCCAATACAAACTTGTTCTCACTCTCACTTAATATATTGCAACACCAACTCTTTATAAAGACAAAGAGAAGGATCTAGACTCACCAGACAGCTCGTGCTTAGCTCTTACACAACTCTGGTGGTCTTCTGTCAATCACGGACTTGATTGAATGCAATCTTGAAGGCGGCTTGATCAAGAAAAACATAGCGTGCCTTCTACTTCTACTTCTTGTACGAACTCGACAAGATGATGTCAATGAGAGAGAGAGATGAACTGTCGGAGAAGAAGACTATCGATCCTTGATTTAATTTGGTAAAGTGAACCTTCTGTTTCAGACAGAACCTTTGACCCTTTTCCTTCCTTCTTCCTTGCTTCTGAACCCTCTAAACCATTCAGAGTCTTCCTCATACTTGGTGAATTTTTAGACCAAAATCCACAAAACTCCTCCTTGGTTACAAATTCACCTGAATTTCTTCTTACTGTTAGTTGATTTCCAATCTCGGAACTGTGATCTCTCAGTGACTGGAGATCCTGAGAAGCTTCTTTGCATCTTGAAGCTTGCTCACTGGTACAACCTTTGTCAAAATATCAGCTGGATTCCAAATAGTTGAGATCTTCACAACTTTAATCCCTCCTTCTGCTATTTTCTCCCTGATGAAGTGAAACCTTACATCAATGTGCTTTGTCCTATCATGATGAACTGAGTTCTTGGCCAAAGCAATAGCACTTTGAGAGTCACTCATCACCTCAACAATATCCTGCCTTAATCCCATTTCACCTGCCAATCCCTTAAGCCATAAAGCTTCTTTGACTGCATCTGCTAGAGCCATGTATTCAGCTTCAGTTGTGGAGAGGGCAACGACCTTTTGGAGTCCGGACTTCCAACTTATTGTGTTCCCTCCAGCTGTGAATACATAGCCTGCTACAGATCTTCTTCTATCTTGATTTGTGGCATAATCAGAGTCACAATATCCTCTGATCTCAAACTTTTCTTCCTTCTTGAACATCAAACTAGTCCTCTTAGACCCTTTCATGTACCTTAATACCCACTTCACAGCTTGCCAGTGATTCTTAGTGGGACTTGTCATGAATCTGCTCACCACACCAACATCATGTGCCAGGTCTGGTCTTGATCCTATCATCAAATACATTATGCTTCTGATAGCATTTGAGTATGGCACAGACTTCATAAACTCCATTTCCTCTAAGATAGTTTCTTCAGTTGTTGTTCTCAGCTTGAAATGAGCACCTAGTGGTGTATGGACATCCTTGCACTTGTCCATCTTGAAAGTCTGTAACACCTTTTTAACATACTGTTCTTGAGACAATTCCAGAATTCCCTTTTCTCTGTCTCGCTTGATCTCCATACCCAATATCTTTCTTGCAGATCCTAAATCCTTCATCTCAAATTCTTGATGAAACAGATTCTTGAGTATCTGAATTTCTTCCTTATCCTTTGATGCTATCAACATATCATCTACATAAAGGAGCAAATAGTGTATATTTCATTAGATAGCTTTTTCAAATAAACACAAGAATCATACATGCTCCTTTGATAGCCCGATCTCAGCATAAATACATCAAATCTTTGATTCCATTGCCTTGGAGACTGTTTCAGACCGTATAAAGACTTCTTGAGAAGACAGACTTTTTCTGGTGTTCCCTTGATCTCATAACCTTCAGGTTGATCCATTAGAATGTACTCCTCTATATCTCCATGAAGAAAGGCTGTCTTGACATCCAATTGTTCCAGCTCCATGTCAAAATGAACCACAACTGAGAGTAGAAACCTGATGGAAACATGCTTGACTACAGGGGAAAAAATCTCCTGGTAGTCTATACCTTCTTTCTTTGAGAATCCCTTAGCCACCAATCTTGCCTTGTATCTTGGAGGCTCAACACCTGGAATACCCGCTTTCCTTGTGAAAATCCAATTGCATCCAATGATTTTCTTTGAATCCGGTTTATCCTCAAGTATCCAAGTATTGTTCTTGAACAGAGATCTCATTTCTTCATCCTTGGCTTCTTTCCATTCATTCCACTTAGCACTATTCATAGCTTCTTGATATGACTTAGGTTCAACCATATCACCATCTTCAGTTGTGTTCAAAGCAAAACCTATAAGATTTGCTTCTTCAACTAGTCTCTTTGGTGCTTTAACAGGTCTTTGAATTCTATCTCTGGCCAGTTGATAGTTTTCAAGACTATAATCCTCT
The DNA here is from genome assembly GCA_963667165.1 of Barbarea vulgaris. NCBI lineage: Eukaryota > Viridiplantae > Streptophyta > Magnoliopsida > Brassicales > Brassicaceae > Barbarea > Barbarea vulgaris. The sequence continues at coordinate 12,053,556 of OY763893.1, read as the reverse complement.
GATTCACTTTCAGATCCATCCTCATCTGATTCAATCAGATCTCTTGAGACACTTGTTGAAGCTTCTTAAGTTATCTCAGAAACAACTCCTCCTTGACCTGGACACTCATTATTCTCAGATAACTCCTTTAATTCAATGTTAATTCTTTCTCTTTCTGCGAGCTTTCTGTCATCTTCTTTTTCTTTTCCTGCTTCAATGTCTTTGAACATTAGACTCTCTTGAAACACCACATCTCTTGAAACAACACACTTTCTGTCTTCCAATAGCCAAACCTTGAATCCCTTAACCCCACATGGGTAACCCACAAAAATCCCTTTCTTTGCCCGCGGATTCAACTTGCCTTGATCTGAATGTACATATGCAACTGAGCCAAACTTCCTGAGAATCTTGTAGCCTGGTGGATGACTTGTCCATACTTCATCAGGTATAGCAAACTCCAATGATGAGTTTGGACTTTTGTTGATCACAAACACTACAGTTGAAGCTGCTTCTGCCCAAAACTGTTTCCCTACACCTGATTCACTTAGCATGTACCTGACCTTATTCATTATGGTCCTGTTCATCCTCTCTGCAACACCATTTTGCTGTGGGGTGTAGGCACAAGTTCTGTGCCTAACAACTCCTTCTTGTTTACAGAATTCATCAAATTCTAGTTGCAGAACTCCATCCCGTTATCTGTTCTCAATGTCTCCAGCTTCTTGTTTTGTTGATTTTCTACCAACACTTTCCATTCAACAAATTTGCTGAAAGCTTCATCCTTTGTCTTTAAGAAGTATATCTACGTTTTTCTAGTAAAGTCATCAATAAAAGTGATGAAATATTGACATTTACCTAGAGAAAGTGGAACTGATGGAGATCCCCAAAGATCCGAGTGAATGCAATCCAGTTTTTCCTTTGTGACATGTTTTGCAGTCTCAAAACTCACATTGTGCGTCTTCCCATAAACATAATCTTCACAAAACTGCATTTCTTTCACTCTGTTCTTGTCTAGATGACCTTTTCGAACCAGAACTTCCAAACCCTTTTCACCAATATGGCCAAGTCTGCTGTGCCATAAACTTGTTTCATTTCCCACTTTATCTATAGCATTGGCTTCTCCTTTGAGTGTGGTTCCCTGAAGAAAATACAGGGTATTTGATGTCTTCCCTGATAGAACAGCTTGTTCATCCTTAAAGATCTTTAGAATACCCATTTTTAATTCAAACCAACACCCTTTATCTTCTAGAGTTCCCAATGATATGAGATTCTTAGATAACTCGGGAATGTACCTGACTTGAGTAAGTAGAATGGTGGATCCATCATCATTCACTATTCTGATGTTACCCGTCCCTTTGACATCTGAGTAAGTGTCATTCCCCATTCTTACTTTCCCATTTTCAGTCTCCTCAAAGTCCAAGATCCAGTCTTTTTTGCAGGTCATGTGAAAAGAGCAACCTGTATCAAGAATCCATGTGTCTGGGGTGACTTCTGCAAAGCCAAGAAGAGCACTTGAGACTACCAAAGCAGCTGCATCTGTGGTCTGAGCAGTTATAGTGGAAGCCTTTCCTCTTGATTGCTCGAGTTTTTACTCGATACACTTAACCGCAAGGTAGTATATAACGAGATCGATCCACAAGAACCAATGGTACACTAATGATTTACGAGACTTGTAATTTGCTATAGCAGGATGGGTTTGATTGTTTTCTTTCAAACTTGTAAACAAAATGCAATAAACATAAAACAATTGATTTATACGATTTAAAAGGCGTTAGGCCTTAGGGAAATTCAGGTTATCAATGGCTTAACGAATAATCTTGAGCATGGGATTTAACATTCTCAGCACCGTTCTAGAACATAAACGCAAGGTGGATTAACCCACTCTCGTGGCCTTAACCCCTAAACTTGGCCACTCGAAAACTAAACTCTCGTTTGATTTCTCCTAACCAAATTAGCATTAACACACAAGTTCACTAAGTTCACAATGATGATCTAGCATCAACTCTCGCAGGCTAGAGATACAAAGCTCAATTCATAAGGCTCAAGTTCTCTATAACATGATTAGTGCTTATAGAACAACCTAGAATCAAGACTAAGGTAGCTACTCTTAATCTAGCATTAAGAACACATGAATCAAAGAACCTATGGATTAGAAACCCCAAATCTCTATCAATTCATCAAGCCATCAATTCCCTTCAAGAACCCTGAAACCTAACTATGAAATTACTTACACATAATCAGAAAAACAACAAAGTAAACCATACAAAGCATAATAGGATTGAAATAAACAACAAATGATACAACAAAACTTTTCCAAATGTTTGATAGAAGGAGGAGCTTAGAAAATCCAAGAAATTTCTCTAGAATAGTGTTTTAGGCGTCCAAGAGCTTTAGAAAATAATCTGATGCATTTTAGTAGGTTTAGGTGGGATATTTATAGCCAAAGGTGTAAAATGGTGTAGGCGGCCAAGGGGATCGGTCGATCCACAAGTCAGATCGATCGATCCCTGATTTACGGACATAATATCTTCAAGGCGGCTGGCTTGGGATCGATCGATCCACACGTCGGATCGATCGATCCCAATGTTGTTCTTCATGACGGTTGGCTGGCGATCGGTCGATCCAGTGGGATGATCGATCGATCCTTCGTGTCCGGACAAATGTCCGTGGATCATGGATCGGTCGATTGGTCGGCCGGATCGACCGATCCGTGGCCGTGTTCTTGGAGTCGTCTGGATCGATCGATCCAAGGGTAGGATCGATCGATCTCGGTCCTTTCCGTAACTTCTAGGCTTCATCTTAGCCCGAACAATCCCAAAATCGTCTTATTCCGGCTTAACTCCATAGAACCTGTAAAAGACTCAAAACAAAATAGAAAAGACTCGAAAAACTAACAAAAGACACGAAACAAATACTAAAAACAAATCAAAAAGCAATCAAAAGTACAATACATCAACTCCCCCCAACTTAGACTTTTGCTTGTCCTCAAGGAAAACAAAACAAAATCTAAACCAAGAGAAAAGGTTTTGAAAAACATGAGAATTCGTAAAATCTATAGGATCATGCCTTCAACCAAATGCTCGCAACCACTTTCACCAAGTTCATATCAAACCGTACTACATTGTACTTCGCCATAACCGTAGCAAATGTATGAAATCCCGAGATCATGTAGAACTTAACATTTAACATTTATTAAGAAATGCGTGTACTCTCACAAAGGGAATATCTAACACGTTATGGTCTAGGTATGAAGGTTGACATTTGGTGGCTCAAGTGTTTTGGGTTCTCCAGCAAAACAAACGGATGCAAATCATTATGCAAAATCACCGTGAGACAAAGACCAATTAGGAAGTACATAGCTCTCCTTTCGCTCAGATCCTCCTAACCAACTAAAAACCCCAAGTATGAATATAAAGATTTTTTAGATGCTAATGAGACACATTAATATCTCAGACTCACTCCTTTCTCTTTTCACTCCTTTCCCATCTTGTTTCGTTTTTTCTTCTTATAATTTTTTTTTTTTATTTTTTTTTTTTTTACATTTTTTTTTTTTTTTAGATGGGGGAGCGGGAATGAGGAGTCATACAAAAGCTGCATCAAAATAAATCTTGACAATGAATGCTCGTCATACTCATAAATACATCTACTAAACCACAATAGCTCAATCTCGTCCAATGACGGTATGCAAACGAACTACTACCACAATCCTAGCGAAAGGAAAGCTATGTCGGTCCGTATACTCCATAGTTTTTGCACATGAATGCACATGACAATGGCTATAAACAGATGCATGTGGCTTGAAAGATGGAAACGGTAAGGGGTGTGGTACTAGACTAAAAATAAGTCTAGCCATTTGGAGTTAACAAAGGTTGATATAAACAATGTAAAGAAAACTCCAAATGTAATTCCATTACATGATTATCAATCCCCTAGGTGAGATATATTAAGTCCATATTAAGTTCATATATATATGATTAAGCTCAAATGATAGGGATTTTCATAAAATGATCAAGTTATGGATTTTTCTACGCTTCCAAGTTATCCTCAAACAAGGCTAAGCAGTTTTAAGACAAAATGATCTTAAACATGTTGCAATTCCAAAAGATAACAAATTCTCATAACTATTTTGACTTAATAAAACATTTAAAATTCCAACAAAGTTTTAATAAAAATAAAACACACCAAAATAAAAGAAATAAACACAAACGTCATTAGTAGATAAATGGCATCCTCCCCCGAACTTGCTTTTCACCGTCTCGGTGTAATAACAAAATTAAAAGAAGAATGCCATACATAAAGAAATAAATCCAAACGTCTTAAAAACCAAAATGATATAAAACAAGGGATAGAAATAACCACAAGCTCAGTGGTCGCGGGTAGAGCTCTCGCTGGAGCTCTCTCTCCTGCCTATGTTCCTCCTGCTTCTGGGTAAGCGGAGGTCGCTAAACTGTGCTGAGGAATGCTCCACTGGTGAATGAGAAGGTCCAGCTTGGTCTTGAGCTGCCTTGGTCCTCTTCGCATGTATTTTGCTGATAGAGTCGGACTCTGTGCCCTTAGAGTCATCAGCATCCTTAGCTTCCTCAGTATCTTCTCCAGCCTCATTATCCTCTCCTTCCTCAGTATCCTCATTATCCTCACCATCCTCATTATCCTCTCCATCCTCAGCTTCTTCTTCAGCGCTTTCATCATCTTGTGTGGGTGAACCTGAAGCACAAGAACAAGGTTTGATCTTCTGGATCGCCCTCCACATTTTCCTCATCATGGAGTTGTTCTTTTTCTGCGATTTGATGATCCACTGAAGTTGCTGGGCCGTGTCATCTGCAGGAGGGCTTGGCGGTAGGCGGTACCGGTTTGGGCCGTGAGGCAGGAGCTGCTGTGGCTGAGGCTCGTCTGCTTCTTCTTCGATGTCAACCTCAGCCTCTTCCATCTCGTCATCGCTATCGCTCGGCTGTGGTGCTGCTTGTGTTGATGTACGATGGCGACGAGAGAGTGTCCGTGTGTTGCCAGAAGGGTCTGGTATCAAGTGCTCCGGACCTAGCAAAAACTCCAAATTTTCCTTAGATAGGAGTGAAGTGATACCTTCGTTGGGTAGTCTGCAGAAACAGGTCGTCCCGTTGCGATCCCAATACATATAGACATCGCTCTTGTTGAGCACATGGCAGTTGACTAGATGTCTATTGTCGACTCTCCCGTATCTGTCCTCAACCTCTTCCCTCCTGAGATCAATCTTCGTGTGTTGGAAGATTGGGGTGAGGATGTTGCCCACACAACATTCCTTTGGAGGTTTTCCCTTGATCCTCTGAAGCATATCGCACAACACCGCTGCATAGTTGACGGTAGGTCCAGGACTTTCCGCGTACTCTGGTAGGAGATGCTTGACGCCAATAAACAGCATCCATAACTCATCATCTCTAACTGCCCCTGATTCCTTCTTAAAGAAGAAGGTGTTGCTAATGATCTTCACAGCAATTCTCAAAACCGGATTCCTTATCGCTGCAATCTTGGCTTTGAGCGAAACATAATCACCGTGAGCAATCAAACTCCAGAACTCATTTGCAAGCTGTCTGTCAATCTTTGGGAACGAGACATCCTCTAGTAAACCAATGTCCGCCAACGTAATGTCACATCCCATTCGAGTGGGCATAAGCTTGACTGATCTCATATCTGCCAAGAATTTTGTGTCGTGAGCGTCCCATTTTCCCGTGACCGGTCTGAGTAGAGGGTTCTGGTTACGGGTCGTCCTGCGCCTTTTTCCTGCATTGCGGGAGCTCCCGGCTTGATCCATATCCTGTACGAATCGAAAATCAATTCTTTAAGCAATTTTTTGAAGTTATCATACAACGATATGCAATCTATGACTTTTCCATGATATAACAATCCAATATCGAAACATTTCATTTTGAATAATGAACCAAGTAACAACATAATCAAATTATTAAAGCTAATCAAAGCAAAATAATATGACTTTTATGCATTAACATTCATTTTGGTTCATTTTCGGATTTGATGAATAGTGAAATATACAATCAAAAATTTCACTCCAATCTAGCCATTTCTAATGCAAATTGAGTTTCCCATATCATCCTAGACAAGAATCTAGCATTTTTCATCATTAAACAACCTAAAACTCAAGCAATAATGAATTGGAGCAAAATCACATTTAGAACCCTAAAATTTTCGAATTGGGAATTTGAAATTTCGAAGCCATACCTTTGCAGAGAGTAAAAATGGTTTCCAGAATCAGAAAGAGGAGGAAAAATTGAGTGGATTAGCACCAAAAATCACTAAAAACCGTTGAGATTTGACAAAGTTATGATTGAAAGAATTTTGTGTTCTTTGTGCTCTTCAAAATCGCCAAAGGAGATGTTTTGGTCGATTTTTCTTGCAAATCGATCGATCCTTTGGGTTTTATGATTGAGTTTTTATGTTTTCCGGTTTAATTCAAGTGATTTTTGGTTTGGGCGTACCTGGGATCGATCGATCCATCATCCGGATCGATCGATCCGCGTTGTTCCGGGTTTGTGCCGAGCTTGAGGGATCGATCGATCGTGAGTCCGGATCGATCGATCCCATCTGTTTGGTCGCGTTCTCTTGGATCGGTCGATCGTTTGGCCGGATCGACCGATCCCACACCTACGGACACTTGGTGAATTTTTGCCGCCTTGCTCGGATCGATCGATCCCATTTATGGATCGATCGATCCATGTCTGTAATACCAAAATTCAAACATTTAAGCTCTGGATCGATTGGAACCGTAGGGGATCGATCGATCCCTTCACTCACAGAGAGTGGATTGAAGCAATTTGCATAAAACTTAAGATCAAAATAGAAAATGAAAAACTTAGAAATATTTACAAGATACCTGGTGGGTTGCCTCCCACAAAGCGCTTATTTAAGGTCATTAGCTTGACCGTCATGGAGTTCTAAACTTGGTTTGGAGGATCCTTGAGAAGGATCTTTGTTTTCTCGTTCATCGTGGAATCCGCGAGGTACGGCTTGACTCTCTGACCATTTACAGTAAATGGTTCTCCCTTTTTGTCCCATAGAACCACTGCACCATGCGGTTTTACTTCCTTGACGGTGTATGGCCCGGTCCATCTCGACTTTAGTTTTCCTGGAAAAAGTTTAAGGCGAGAGTTGTAGAGAAGTACCTTATCGTTCTCTGAAAGCTTCTTGAGGATTATCCTTTTGTCATGTAGAGCTTTAGTTCGCTCTTTATAGATCCTTGAGCTTTCATAAGCATTTAACCTGAGTTCGTCTAACTCGTTTAACTGAATTAGACGTTTCTATGAAGCGGTCTTTATGTCGAAGTTCATCAGCTTCGTCGCCCACAACGCCTTGTACTCTAGTTCGACAGGTAGGTGACAGGACTTACCGTAGACGAGGTTAAATGGTGTGGTTCCAATGGGAGTTTTGAAGGCGGTTCTGTATGCCCAAAGAGCATCATCAAGCTTTGCCGCCCAATCCTTTCTTGATTTTCCCACTGTTTTCTCCAAGATTCCTTTGATCTCCCTGTTTGAGATTTCGACTTGGCCACTGGTCTGAGGGTGATATGGTGCTGCCACTTTGTGTTTTACTCCATGCTTTGCCAACAGACTCGCAAAGATCTTATTGATGAAATGCTTTCCACCGTCACTGATCACTACCCGTGGGACTCCAAAGCGAGGAAAGATAATGGATTTAAACATCTTCAAAACAACTTTCCCGTCATTTGTTGGGCTGGCAAGTGCTTCCACCCATTTAGAGACATAGTCGACTGCGACTAAGATGTACTCGTTTCCATAGGATACTGGGAAAGGTCCCATGAAGTCGATGCCCCATACATCGAACACCTCAACCTCGAGAATGAAATTTTGCGGCATTTCATTCCGCTTGCTTATGTTATCTTTCCTTTGGCAAGCGTCACACTTTGCTACAAACTCGTGTGCGTCACGGAATATCGTTGGCCACCAAAAGCCAGCTTGTAAGATCTTCGTAGCTGTTTTAAAAGAAGCGAAGTGTCCTGCATAATCAGAAGCATGACAATGATAGAGAATACCATGTACCTCACTTTCGGGAATGCATCTTCTGAAAATCCCGTCTTTACACCTCTTGTAAAGAAATGGTTCATCCCAATAGTAGTGTTGGACATCTTGGAGAAACTTTTTCTTGGCATATCCTACAAAATCAGGTGGTGAAACATCACAAGATAAGTAGTTAGCAAAGTCAGCATACCATGGTAAATTTCCCTCGATGGTGTGCATGGTCATGAGCTCAACCGCATTTCTGTTGTTAGATTGTTCAACCTCATAGACATAGTTGTCTTCTATTAGCGCAAGCTCTTCTCCGGGAGAAGCATCTCTCATTGGGACATTCTCTTCTACTCTTAGTCGAGATAAGTTATCTGCGACTCCGTTTTCGATTCCCTTTTTATCTTTGATTTCCAAGTCGAACTCCTGGAGTAGAAGTATCCATCTTAAAAGCCTCGGCTTGGCGTCTTTCTTCGTGAAAAGGTATCTCAATGCTGCATGATCAGTGTGGACTACAACTTTGGACCCAACGAGATAGGATCTAAACTTCTCAAAAGCGAAGACAATCGCTAGAAGTTCTTTCTCGGTTGTTGCATAGTTGCATTGTGCGGCATCAAGAGTGCGGCTGGCATAGTAGATGGCGTGCATCTTCTTGTCTTTCCTTTGCCCTAAAACTGCACCTACAGCATAGTCACTTGCATCACACATTACCTCGAAGGGTAGCTCCCAATCAGGTGGTTGCACAATGGGAGCGCTCACAAGAGATCCCTTGATCTTTATAAATGCCTTGAGGCAGTCTTCATCAAACTCAAACTTTTGATCTTTGCACAATAGCTGAGTTAATGGCCTTGCGATCTTTGAAAAATCCTTTATGAACCTCCTGTAGAACCCAGCATGTCCTAGAAAGCTCCTTATTCCCTTTACAGAATTTGGAGGTGGCATGTTCATCATCACATCGATTTTGGCCCTATCCACTTCAATGCCCTTTTCTGAGATCCTATGACCGAGAACGATTCCATCTCGCACCATGTAATGACACTTCTCCCAATTCAGGACCAGATGTTTGTCCTCGCAGCGTTGGAGTACCCTGCACAGATTAGACAAACAAACAGCAAAAGACGTGCCATGCACAGAAAAGTCATCCATAAAGACTTCCATATAATCCTCAATCATTTCAGAAAAAATTGACATCATACAACGCTGAAATGTTGCTGGTGCGTTACACAATCCAAATGGCATTCTTCGATATGCGAAGGTACCATAAGGACATGTAAAAGTGGTTTTCTCCTGATCATCGGGATGTATCGGAATCTGAAAGAATCCCGAGTACCCGTCAAGAAAACAGTAATATTGGTGGTTTGCTAGTCTCTCTAACATTTGATCGATAAATGGAAGTGGAAAATGATCTTTACGTGTTGCAGAGTTAAGCTTTCTATAATCAATGCACATGCGGTGCCCTGTCACAGTTCTTGTCGGAATCAATTCATTCCTATCATTTCTAATCACAGTGACACCACCCTTTTTAGGTACCACATGGACAGGACTTACCCAAGTACTATCCGAGATTGGATAGATTACTCCTGCATCTAGGAGTTTGATGATCTCAGTCTTAACAACATCTCTGAGGTTCGGGTTTAACCGTCTCTGATGTTCTATAGACATCATTGATTCATCTCTGTACTTCCTCAGCTCACACAGCAGTAAGGCACTCTCTACATTGTTTAGTTCAGCATTGATTATAACGGGGTAAGTAGAATGAGGACCAAGAAACGCATACCTGAGTCCTGAGGGAAGCGGCTTGAGTTCCACCTTTGGAGCTTTTAGTTCACTCCAATCTCCACAGTCTTCTGAGGTAGGTTCATTCTCTTCCTTTTCTACTTCATCTTTGTCTAGCAGGGCGAATGCAACAACTTTACTCAGTTCAACCGGCTCGTCTAGAATTCTAGCGAAATCCGTTGTTGCTTCCTCAATGTATCCATGTTGATCCTCTTCCTTTGTCAAGGCGATTTGAAGTGGATCTTCAGTATTCATTTCCTCTAGGAGCTCATCAGCTAGCTCATCCATGATGTCAACCCAAAATGCTTGACCTTCAATAGTTGGTTTAGACATCACTCTCTCCATGTCGAATTCTAGGACAAGATCTCCTACTTGTAGCTTAATCAAGCTTCTCTTGACATCTATTAATGCACCAGATGTGTGCAAGAAAGGTCTACCAAGAATAAGCGGATCTTTTGGCTCCTCATCCAGGCTAAGAACAATGAAGTCAGTGGGGATATGAAATGTCCCAACTCTCACATAAACATTCTCAGCAATTCCAATTGGCAACCGCACAGAACGGTCTGCAAGCACTAGCGAGATACTTGTTGGCTTGAAGTTCGTGATCCCTAACCGCTTTGCAACTGAAAGCGGCATCAAGCTCACACTTGCACCTAAATCACACAAACATCTAGCAAACAATGAGTCACCAATTTTACAAGGCAAAACAAAACTACCTGGATCTTCTTTCTTCTTTGGTATTGTGTTTTGCAAAATGGCGCTGCACTCGTGTGTGATCAAGACAGCTCCTTCTTCAAGAGTTTTCCTGTTAGTCAAAATATCCTTGAGATATTTTCTGTAGATAGGAATATTTTGGACTAACTCAAGAAAAGGGAGCTTGATTTGAAGTTGTTTCATCACTTCATCAAATTTAGCATACTCCTTCTCTCTTTGAATCTTCCTTAAGCGACCTGGAAATGGCAACTTGGGTATGTACGGTGGAGGCACGAGATCTTCAGTTTCCTCCTCAAGATCAGCGATTTTTTTATCTGCAACTTCCTCACCTTGTGGTGCATTGAGAACCTCTAAATCATTCTCATTCTCAATGTCTTTCTCTGAGTCATCGAGAACCTCAACTTCTTTTCCTTTCTTCAAGATTGGTTCTACCTGTTTCCCACTCCTCAATGTAATGGCATTGACAAATTCTTTACCATTGTTGTAGTCTTTCGGGTTTGGTTGTGGTTTTCCAGGAAGAACTCCCATAGGTCTTGTAGAAGTAGAAGCGGCTTGTGCTACCTGATTCTCAAGAGTTTTAACATGTGATGAAAGATTTTCAAACTTACCTTGGAGTTCGCTGTACATGTTTTCCACTCTTGAGTTGATGTCAAAGGCGTTCTTGTTCTGGCCATCGAGCAGTTGCTTAAGCATCGTTTTCATTTCGCTGTCATCGGATGATCCAGCTGGGGCATAGCTCACGGGAGCTTGAGCTGGTGCTTGATAACCTCTCTGAAAGTTGTTGAACTGAGGTCTTTGCTGAAATCCCCCTTGTTGAAAACCTCCTTGGTTCTGAACTCTGTTTTCAAAAGGCTTGTTGTAGCCTCCTTGATTCTGAACCCTGTTCTCAAAAGGCTTGTTGTAGCCTCCTTGGTTTGGCACAAACGGTTTTGCTTGATATTGTTGCCCTTGTGGTCTCACTTGTGCTGGATATTTTTGGTCTTGGGGGTTCTCGACATTGGTGCTTCGGTATGAGAGATTAGGATGATTCCTATAGTTTTGGTTGAACCCTTGGTTTTGATAACCATTCACATAATTCAGCTCAGCTTGTACATCCTCAAAACCGTCCCCAGACTGCTCTTGGTAACCTTGCTCTTGGTAACCCTGACCTTCTCCAGAATCATCACAATAGTTGACTGCTCTTTGTTCACGTCTTAGAAGTTGTTCCACCTTCGCAGTCAGCTCAGAAATCTGTTTTGATTCTCCTCCTCCAACGCTCCTCAAGGTCCTATCATAATCAACACAATGGTTGCTATTGCTACCTGCAAGATTTTCAATCAAGATTAGAGCTTCCGGTTCTGTTTTTGTCATGAAGTCTCCATTGCTTGCTGTGTCCAAAGCCATCTTGTAGTTCTGGTCAATTCCTCTATAGAAGGTGTTGATGAGTGATTCAGGAGTGAACCCGTGATGAGGACACTCTGTTTTGTAGTCTTTAAATCTCTCCCAAGCTTCTTGGAATGACTCGGTACCAGCTTGTTGAAAACTCGAGATCTTGTTCCTTAGAAGCGTGGTCCTTGCTTGAGTAAAATATTGTCCCAAGAATGCAGCTTTGTAGTCATCCCATGAACTGATGGAGTCTCTTTCTAATGATTTGAACCAACGTTTCGCCTTATCAGCTAGCGAAAACAAGAACAAACGGCACTTAAAAGCATCGTCTGGTACTCCATTCATCCTGGTTGTTCCACACACATCCTCGAAGTTATCAAGATGAGTAACTGGATTTTCAGAAGGAAGTCCATGGAACTGGTTCTGTTTCACGAGATTCAGCAATCCCGACTTGATCTCAAAATCAGTTCTGTTGATTGGAGGATGTTGGACACCTCCTCGATACATTTGAGCATTGGGAGCATCATGTTCCCTTAAGGTCCTACGAGCAGGAGCAGGCCTTTGATAGTTTGGTTGTTGATGTGCAGCAACTCCAACTGGAGGGTCTTGTAACTCTCCACCATTGTCTCCATCGTGTGGTAAACCTCCAGGTGGTAACACATTGCCTCCTTGTTCATGAGCCATTTGAGCTTCTCTTTGCTTAGCTAGCTTCTTCTTTCTTCTTATTGTCTTTTCGAACTTTCCAACTTCTTCGTGATATTCAACTAGGTGTGATGAACCTTCGCTTCGGGTCATATACCTTTAAAACATCAAAGAGAAAAAGGAAATCAGTAACTGTAAGTAAAATGCAATAGACTAACAACTGATCCTAAATCTTTAGGTAACGCTATTGGTCCCCGGCAACGGCGCCAACTTGATTGCTCGAGTTTTTACTCGATACACTTAACCGCAAGGTAGTATATAACGAGATCGATCCACAAGAACCAATGGTACACTAATGATTTACGAGACTTGTAATTAGCTATAGCAGGATGGGTTTGATTGTTTTCTTTCAAACTTGTAAACAAAATGCAATAAACATAAAACGATTGATTTATACGATTTAAAAGGCGTTAGGCCTTAGGGAAATTCAGGTTATCAATGGCTTAACGAATAATCTTGAGCATGGGATTTAACATTCTCAGCACCGTTCTAGAACATGAACGCAAGGTGGATTAACCCACTCTCGTGGCCTTAACCCCTAAACTTGGCCACTCGAAAACTAAACTCTCGTTTGATTTCTCCTAACCAAATTAGCATTAACACACAAGTTCACTAAGTTCACAATGATGATCTAGCATCAACTCTCGCAGGCTAGAGATACAAAGCTCAATTCATAAGGCTCAAGTTCTCTATAACATGATTAGTGCTTATAGAACAACCTAGAATCAAGACTAAGGTAGCTACTCTTAATCTAGCATTAAGAACACATGAATCAAAGAACCTATGGATTAGAAACCCCAAATCTCTATCAATTCATCAAGCCATCAATTCCCTTCAAGAACCCTGAAACCTAACTATGAAATTACTCACACATAATCAGAAAAACAACAAAGTAAACCATACAAAGCATAATAGGATTGAAATAAACAACAAATGATACAACAAAACTTTTCCAAATGTTTGATAGAAGGAGGAGCTTAGAAAATCCAAGAAATGTCTCTAGAATAGTGTTTTAGGCGTCCAAGAGCTTTAGAAAATAATCTGATGCGTTTTAGTAGGTTTAGGTGGGATATTTATAGACATAGGTGTAAAATGGTGTAGGCGGCCAAGGGGATCGGTCGATCCACAAGTCAGATCGATCGATCCCTGATTTACGGACATAATATCTTCAAGGCGGCTGGCTTGGGATCGATCGATCCACACGTCGGATCGATCGATCCCAATGTTGTTCTTCATGACGGCTGGCTGGCGATCGGTCGATCCAGTGGGAGGATCGATCGATCCTTCGTGTCCGGACAAATGTCCGTGGATCATGGATCGGTCGATTGGTCGGCCGGATCGACCGATCCGTGGCCGTGTTCTTGGAGTCGTCTGGATCGATCGATCCAAGGGTAGGATCGATCGATCCCGGTCCTTTCCGTAACTTCTAGGCTTCATCTTAGCCCGAACAATCCCAAAATCGTCTTATTCCGGCTTAACTCCATATAACCTGTAAAAGACTCAAAACAAAATAGAAAAGACTCGAAAAACTAACAAAAAACACGAAACAAATACTAAAAACAAATAAAAAAGCAATCAAAAGTACAATACATCACCTCTGTCTAAAGAACTTGTCTTGTTCCTCTCTCTCCATATGTAACATTGCTTCTTAAAATGACCTTCCTTTCCACATATCCAGCATGTCTTTCCACCTGTTTTAGACTTTGACATGTTCTTGTTTTTGTTATTTTCTGATCTTTTTCCTCTCTTCTCTTGTCTACCTCTATCTTGAAAAAATAACCCATCTGAGTTGTTCTTTAGAAGCTTTCCACTTGCTCCCAGTTCCAGAATCTTAGATCTAATGGCTCCCGTGATTTCTTCTAGAGCTAGAGTAGTCTCGCAATACTTTAAAGTCTCCTTCAGTTGATCAAACTGCTTAGGTAAAGACATAAGCAAAAATATTTGATGTGGACATTAAATATGGAGATCCTCTACTTCATCAAGAGACTCTTACACGCGTCCTTAACCACACAGAACCACGGAGGATCAAGCAAATTCATCCAAGACCCGAGTTTCCTTATTTGGACCCAATCGTATTAAAATGTCAACAACTCTTTCTCAAGCTGATTGAGCACGAGTTGGAGTCCTTCTACACCTACAAGAGACTTTTAATCAGTAAAGAATTCCTCCCTAAGTTGTCCAGATACAAAGCACCTTCATGTTTCCTCATTTGGCCAAAGTCGAGCATTAAAGGCCATATCAATCAAGCATTTGATTGATTTATCATTAAGCTTGATTTATTTATATTTTTGTTGATTTATTCTCTTATTTATTGTCTTATATTTAGCTATGCATGAGCCTATAAAAGCTCAGCTCATGTCATTGTAAAAATCACCCTTGAATTTGAAAGAAATAAGAAAAACCGTGAGTTTTCTCACCTTTAAAGCTTCGGCTTTGTTTGCTTGTCTTTTCTATTGTGTGTGATGCCCTTAGAAAGCAAGTGGGATCTCTGTCTTTGTGTGAGATTCACATAGGCATTGATTCGTGTTCTTATCACAAAGTAATTCCGCAACTTTGTGTGGCGAACTTCGATCCATCTCTTGTTCTCAATCATCATTCCATTTCGTTGCTGATTCAAAGAGCGTGTTACCACCATTTGAACTAGCTCCATCTCGATCCACTTCACTCTATCACTCGTCAAGAAGAGAGCGTGTTACCACCAACTTCTTGGCCCCATCACTATCCTCAGATCCTTTCAGGTTTCGTGCCTATATCATCTTGGTATCAGAGCCGAAAGGTTCTATCTTTTATAGTTTTTTTTTCTTTATTCCTCTTTTATTTTGGTTTCATCTTTATTTAAAAAGCAAAAAAAAAACAAATACTTCTATTTTATTCCATCATAAAAAAATAAAATAAAACTCCAGAAATTTTTTTATTACTTTCTTTTTTTTTGTTTTCCTTCTTTTATTAAAAAAAAAAAAAAAGTTCGAGAAAAAAAAAAACAAAACACAATGCAAAATCTGTTTTTAGTTTCGAGGACGAAACTCTTTCAAGAGGGAGAGTATGATGTGGACATTAAATATGGAGATCCTCTACTTCATCAAGAGACTCTTACACGCGTCCTTAACCACACAGAACCACGGAGGATCAAGCAAATTCATCCAAGACCCGAGTTTCCTTATTTGGACCCAATCGTATTAAAATGTCAACAACTCTTTCTCAAGCTGATTGAGCACGAGTTGGAGTCCTTCTACACCTACAAGAGACTTTTAATCAGTAAAGAATTCCTCCCTAAGTTGTCCAGATACAAAGCACCTTCATGTTTCCTCATTTGGCCAAAGTCGAGCATTAAAGGCCATATCAATCAAGCATTTGATTGATTTATCATTAAGCTTGATTTATTTATATTTTTGTTGATTTATTCTCTTATTTATTGTCTTATATTTAGCTATGCACGAGCCTATAAAAGCTCAGCTCATGTCATTGTAAAAATCACCCTTGAATTTGAAAGAAATAAGAAAAACCGTGAGTTTTCTCACCTTTAAAGCTTCGGCTTTGTTTGCTTGTCTTTTCTATTGTGTGTGATGCCCTTAGAAAGCAAGTGGGATCTCTGTCTTTGTGTGAGATTCACATAGGCATTGATTCGTGTTCTTATCACAAAGTAATTCCGCAACTTTGTGTGGCGAACTTCTATCCATCTCTTGTTCTCAATCATCATTCCATTTCGTTGCTGATTCAAAGAGCGTGTTACCACCATTTGAACTAGCTCCATCTCGATCCACTTCACTCCATCACTCGTCAAGAAGAGAGCGTGTTACCACCAACTTCTTGGCCCCATCACTATCCTCAGATCCTTTCAGGTTTCGTGCCTATATCAATATTGCTTGGTCTTCATCTGGGACTGTTACCTTCACATTCTCTAGGTCTGATATTAACTTGAAGAAATCATTAACATTCTCTTCCACCGTCATGCTTTCACTCATCTTGTAGCCATAAAGCCTTTGCTTGAGATAAATACGGTTAGGAAGAGATCTGGCCATAAACAACTGATCTAGTACCTTTATCATTCCAGCTGCAGTCTTCTCCTTAATGACCTTCCTCAAGACATTGTTTCCCAAACTGAGAATGATAGTAGATCTGGCTTTTCCCCTCTTCTCTTTCAAGGTCTTATCTTCTGGTTTCTTGGGAGCAGCTTCAGAAGTAGGAGTTGCAGCTTCTGCAGTTTATGTGGTTGATTCTTCAACCTCTGAAGCCTCATCTTCTTCACCCAAACCATCTAGAAGACCCAGCATCTCCAATTGAGCAAGTAGCTTCTCCTTCCATAGAATGTAGTCACCTTCTCCATCAAACTTCTCAACCTCAGCTCTGCCCGAAGACATCTTCTGAGACTTCTCTTGCCCCTAGGTTGAAACCTGGATGCTCTGATACCAAATTGTGAAAGTTAGAACCCAAAAAAGTTGAAACCTTTTCAAACTTAGAACTATGAAAGATGCAAGCTTTCTACTTAGTTCTTAATGAAACTCTCTCAACTCTCTTTGTCACTCGTTTGTATGAAACAGAACTTGAAAAGTAAAGAACACAAGCAAATTAACGAGTTCACGCTCCAATCTGGAACGCTACGTCTTGCCGAGATATACTCAGAAATCCACTAAGATCTTGCTCAAACTTGAGCCTTTAGGGTTCTTACAACTTATGATCTCTCCAATACAAACTTGTTCTCACTCTCACTTAATACATTGCAACACCAACTCTTTATAAAGACAAAGAGAAGGATCTAGACTCACCAGACAGCTCGTACTTAGCTCTTACACAACTCTGGTGGTCTTCCGTCAATCATAGACCTGATTGAATGCAATCTTGAAGGCGGCTTGATCGAGAAAAACATAGCGTGCCTTCTGCTTCTACTTCTTGTACGAACTCGACAAGATGATGTCAATGAGAGAGAGAGATGAACTGTCGGAGAAGAAGACTATCGATCCTTGATTTAATTTGGTAAAGTGAACCTTCTGTTTCAAACATAACCTTTGACGCTTTACCTTTCTTCCCCTTGCTTTTGAACCCTCTAAACCATTCAGAGTATTCCTTGGTGAATTTTTAGACCAAAATCCACAGTATTATATATTTCAAAATATATAAAGCTGATTTGATTAATTATTAAAGAAAAAATATATAGTTTGCATATATTCTCTTATTAATTTAATTGGGTTCACTTCAGTTCAAATATTCCTAAGCTGTCTGACCAAACACATCAGGTACACAAAACCGAAGGATAAGATTTTGTCTTCAAACACATGCCACACAAATCTCTAACTAAATATATATATGAAAAATTTATAAAAATAAAAAACATATTCAACGAATACAAAAAAAAAAAAAACGTATAGTTGTTGGAAATGGCAGCCAAATTCCACATTTCCTCTCATATCTCTTCTTCCTTCAATCATAAGGCTAATGATTCTACAACTTCATCATCTTCTTCATATTCATCATTGTTTGCTTTGCCTCAATTTATCTGTTCATCATCGCCTTCTGGGTTTCCACAGTTCAAGCTTCACGCCAAATTAGGTACTCTTGAATAAGATTTTTCCCCCTTTGATAAATTATTTTTGTATATGAAAATTTTGTTAATCCTTGGTCTTGCTTAAGGTGGAAGTGATGGAGAAGTGAAGCCTAAAGAAAAGAAGAAGTTCATAACCAAAGAAGAAGAACCTGAACAGTTAGTTTTTACATACCTTTTCACTTTCATATCATGTAATGGTAAAAAGAATCTGTAATATTTATGAAAACATGGAGAATTATGGAAATTTGTTGCATGTTATGAATCAATCTCGCATAATGCATGTTATTGAGACAAAAAAAGGTGGCTTAACCAACGTTAGTGTCCATATCCAAACCGAAAACTCTAATCATCTTTGATCAAAGTTATTTGTTTTGTTTATTTAGTCAAAAGAATTAATTAGGCATTACTAGTTATATATTGAAGAAATGGCTAAGGATGGGATTTTTGCATTGTAGGTATTGGCAAAGTGCTGGAGAAAGAGAAGGTGAGAATCCAATGAAGACACCTCTTCCTTACATTATCATCTTTGGTATGTCAACTCCATTCGTCATCTTAGCCATTGCTTTCGCCAATGGTTGGATCAAAGTTCCGATTCGCTAAGCCTTTCTCCTTCCCTTGTTAATGCTGAGTCTTAAACATCTTCTTCTTCTTCTTCTTCGGCTGTAAAAGAAATAACAAAGAATGGTATTATATAGATCATATAGTGTTATGGTTCATCTTAAGAATGGTATTTGTTTAGAATCAGGCCGAGGCCGAAACGGTACAAGACTTAGCTGAAATAGAGTCTTGAATACTAATACATATATAGTTTACAAGAATAGTTTACTTAACTTGTTTTGATTACAAACAAATGAACAAACAAACCCAAATCTTTAGTAATGAGAAAATGAAAAGAATAGAGTTATTTGTATAAGTAAATGTTGGAAACCAATTCTTGGTCATTTCTCCACCATTGATGTATCCCATGAGCTTCCTTGTAATCGTCGGCATTGGTTCGATTTACTATTAGCTTTGCAGATGGAATGACGTGAACCGGTTCTTCTACTTCCACTGCGTTATTCACTCCCATTGCATCCATAAGCAATCCTCCCAATGAATGCTGCATCGCCATCCGCTCCACTATTCCAGCTCCATACCCCATCTGTTCCATTGTTCCTCGGTGTTCAAAGAATCCGATAAACTCTGAACATAGATGGTCACCTGGGTTTACATGTATGTCTGGGAGCCATGAAGATAATGCTTCAAGTGTATCTTGAGACAAGTTTTGTATTTGCAGTTGCTGCTGCTGCTGCGGCTGCTGTGCTTGTTTGATTGTTCTTGAGAGAGCGAGTCCTGCTGTAATGAGGCTCCCCGCGAATCTAATCCCATGTCTAACACGTTCGTTTGCTATCCTCTCGATAGGAGGAGACACAAACGGAGGGTTAAACAACAACGATTTGACGTAAATTCCAGTCTTTGCCATTGTTTTTCCAGCAAGAAGCGTCATAGCTGCACCCATAGAATGCCCCGTAATCCAAAGACTCGAAGCACCCACAGAAGCAACCATACTTCTCACAGCTTGCATCGCGATCTCAAACCGTGAAGTTCGATGTAGCCCATTCCGTATAATATGAATATCCAACTCAATATCACGAGATATCGAGTCCGGTTTAGTCAACGTCCCTCTAAAGGCAATAACATACCGTGGAACTCCAGAGTAAACGGTACTACTCTCAGTCTCTAACGGTTTGAACTCATAAATACCGCCAAAGATGGAGAAATCAGCATCGTCTTTAAGGTGACGGATCAATTTAAAGCTGAAGTTTTCCCACCATGGAGTTGCAAGAGCTTCAGAGCCTTCACGTTTAAGTTGACGATCACGCTCTACTATGTATATACCTTGAACTAAACAAGCTGCTACACAACGTTGGTGATCTTCGTTTGTCCTGTAAACACACACACAAAAGACAAAAACTTTCAGAAACCCATTTGATAAGTCACAGACTAAAATGAAATGAGACAAGAATCATAATGTATATAGTTGCATAATAAAACAAATCTTAGATTATTCAAAGATCAAAAACATACCAATCAACAGTTGTGAGGTGTGTGGGTCCACAGAGACTAAACACTTCTCTATCAGAAGCCATTGGCTCTATATGTTTCTTCAGTAAGCTCCTTCTCTAACTGTAATGTCACATTTGAAGATTCATAAGTTCAATATTCTAAATTTCGAACAAATGTCTAAACTTTAGGGGAAAATTGATGAATTTTGTCTTTTTTCTTTATGGGTAAGGCAATAATGATCGTTCCCAAAACATAAGACAGTAAAAAAAAAATTCAAATCCTCATATCAAAACATTGAAATTTAGCTTTGAGAAAAATGCTAATGGCATGAGTCAAAAGTATTTTAGATCTTCTAATAATTCATAGTGCGACCGAAGAATTGTGAATTTAATAGAAGAAATTGAGGGTAATTTGCTGCAAAAACCATAGTTTTAATAACTCGATTGAAGAAGATAGAACCAATTCATCGGAAAAAAAAAAATAGGGGAAAAAAAATCAGAAATTAGAGACTGAATGAAGCAATTGAGTAGATAGGTGAAATGGGTTAACAAATCGGAAGATGAAATTAATACCTGAACCAGAGTTGAAGCAAAATGTATTATTCTCTTGTCTGTTGTAGAAATGTCTCTGCAAATTTTGTCCGTGATTCGTGTTCCTTGAAGAAACCAGGGAATATTGTTTTTTTTTTTTTTTTTTTGTAAAGAGAAGAATCTGTTGAATGAATGGTTAAACAAAAACGACAGCGTTTAGAATTCTAACTAAATCAGACTTGATTTATTTATTTATTTTTGTGGCAAGCACCTAGCAGTTTTTGCCTTTTTAGACCATCTCCAACCCCACTCCATTTTTCACTCCAAACTCTATTTTGGAGTAGATTTTGCTCTAATCCTACTCCATTTTCAACTCCAAAATAGAGTAAAAAATGGGATTACTCCAAATATGGAGTAACTTTACCCATTACTCCATTTTTTTATTCATCACTCCATTTTCAACTCCATTTTAGAGTAAGGTTGGAGTAAAATCCAACTTCATTTTGGAGTTACTCCATTTTGAAATAAAAAATGGAGTAATACATTGGAGATGCTCTTAGGCATTTTATGCTAAGTTCCGGTTGTTTGGAAAAACAAAGGGGAAACAATTGTGGATACAAATGATACAATCCCCCAACTTGTGTAAGCAAATCAATTTCTATAGCTGTTTTATTAGATGTATAAATTCTCAATTAAAAAATAAAAAAATAAAAAAATAAAAAAATAAAAAAAATCATAATTTTAGGTTGGTCAAATCATTCTGTCTCGTTATTAATCAATAGTTTTATCATGTTTAGTATGTAGCATAGAGACGACATTTAGTATGACGTTCCCGTACCGGAGACTTTTCGGGGACAGGGAACAGCTCGGAGATTGATTTTTTGTTTTGTTTGTTTTTTGTCGCCTCAGTTCGGCGACTAATTAAATTAGGTTTTTGGACTTTTAATTATCTTATCTCTAACCCTCACCTTTTCATCTCTTCATTTCTTCACACTTTTGTTGTTATTTATGATATTATACTAAAGTTTTCTTTAATATTAGAGATTTATGTAGGACTTACTTTATATTTTTACATGTATATATATATATATATATATTACATATATATATATTTTTACATGTATATATATATATATATTACATATTACATATATATATATATATATATATATATTACATATATATATTTTTGTTGTTATACTTATGGCGTACCCATATCTTAAATTTTTTGATTTTCCTGTTTTCTGTCTCCGTAATGTCCCCGTTTCTTGTCCCTGTACCCGTCTCAGTGCAACTTACTATTGACTAAAGACGGAATAAAATAATAGAAATTTAAACCCTTTAAAAATATTATTGTCAAACAAGGTCCTCTAGTCAAAATTTTGAAAGGATTTAAATTTGGTAGTTTTACCTAAAATGATTTGGTCAACGAAAAGTTAGAGATTTATTTATTTAGTAAACAAGTCGGAAAAATACCAAAACGAATAATTAAAAACAATTTTCTACAAAAATTTATTGAAATGTAAAAATTCAAAACTTTTCTTCAAAAATAATTTTTCTACTCATTTGTCGTTTTACAGCCAAAACTGCTAAAATAGCTCTGACGAATGTATCTCTAGATAAATATTTTTTTTCTAAGATTGATGTCAATTACGATAGCAATAGTTGTGTTTTGTAGATATCTATGAGCTCTTTTAAGACAATATTGACTTGCTTGATGTCGAGAGTAAAGCACCAAATGTTCGGTATCACTCTTTTATTAAAAGCTAAAGGGTTTTTAGTACTCCCTCCGTTCCAAATTAATAGAAGTTTTGAGTCAATTTTCTTGTTCCATTTTATTATATGTTTTGTTAGTTTTTATGCAAACTTTACATTTTGATTGGTTAAATAAATTTTAAATAAAACATTAAATGATAATTTTGTAAAGAAAAGTAGGTTTCTTAATATGTGTGCTTTTAGCCAAAACATCTATTAATTTGGAACAGAGGGAGTAATAAAACTTCCCAACTAAAGATAAATTGTAAAAAACTCCTCAACTATAAATTTAGTGAAAAACCCCTCAACTTAAACTCCGTTAATAAAAATCGGGCTGGCGAGCCACTTCCCCATCGGAACTATCATATACGATCAGATAGAGCCCAAAGTATGGCCTAGATGTAAATACCTATCCAATAACTTTCACAAATCTATATATCCATAAAATCAAATTTCGAAACTTAAATCTCCAACTCAACTAAAGTTCGAAACCAAAGACTCCATTGACCTGGGTTGACCTGGGTTTATGGTGGTTCACTATTTCCGAATTATGTTTTAACCAGTAAAAACCATTTGTAAACCGAATTATGACCCGATTAGAAATTTTAAACCGAATTACAACCCGATTAAAAATTAGAAACCTAACTAACCAAACCCAAACCCATTTCATTTGTTTCCCCCAAATCGAAAATTCCCAATTCGAAGAACACACACGAAGAACAAACCCTAGAAACCCAGAATTCAAAATCGAGAAATCCAGAGCCGAAAATCAAAGCCGTCGCTACTAAAATCAAAAGCTTCGATGGCTTTAATCCGTAGAGATGCTATAAACGGAGAAGATTTCGACGAAGAAGAAGTTGAACGCGATGAGCTGTTCATCGATAAGGTGGTTCGTGAGTTCAGAAATGAAGATCCAGTTGAGCACGATGTCTATCCTGAGAGTGATACTGAAGAACCAAAAGATGCAAAAAAGAGAGAGCACGTTCATATAAGACGTGGTGATGGGAGATTGTACCGGAAGCAAACATTCTTCAATGGAGTAGCTTTCAAGGAGTGTGTGCTCGACTATGCTCTGAGAACTGGCCGGAATGTGACTCAGTATAGGTATGATAAGGATAAGATAGGTTTTGAGTGTTTAGGTGGTAATGAAGAGGGTTCAGCTTGTGCTTGGAAGGTTTATGCTTCGATCCTTCCTAAAGATTCAATGTGGAGGATTACTAAGTTTGTAGATGAGCATTCATGCATACCTAATGGCACTGTTGATATGTTTAAGGTCCCTGCAATAGCTAGGATGTTTTTAGACAAGATTAGAGAGGAACCTGAGTATTACATGCCAATGAAGATAGAAGAAATGGTTAAAGAGAGATTTGGAGTCACTGTATCTAGGCCTCAATGTCAAGCTGCTAGGCTTAAGGCATTGAAATGGATTGAGACTGAATATGATCACCAGTTTGCTCGTCTCCGAGATTATGCTGCTGAGATACTAGTTAGCAATAAGGAGTCGATTGTGGAGATTGATACAATTCCGAATGAAGCTGGTCAAGATCTATTCAATAGGTTCTATGTGTGCTTTGATGTTCTCCGAAAGACTTGGAAAGAGACATGTAGGCCTCTAATAGGAGTTGATGGTACATTCTTGAAAGATGATAAGGTAAAGGGACAGTTGTTGGTTGCTTTAGGTAGAGATTCAGATAATGCTATCTATCCAATAGCATGGGCTGTTGTTCAAGTAGAAAACACAGACAATTGGACTTGGTTTGTGAAGAAGTTGAAGTCTGACTTGGATTTAAAGGATGGTGATGGATACATTATTGTGTCTGATCGGCAAAAGGTAATGGTTCATTGATTGTTTGGTTTATTTGGTTTAGTAATATTTTGTTTAAATTGTAATATTAATTGTGTGACTTTTGGTAGGGTTTGATCAAAGCTGTGGAGTTGGAGTTACCAAAGGTGGAGCATAGAAAGTGTGTGAGGCACATCTATGCAAACCTGAAGGCTAACCATGGGAATAAAACCCAAATGAAGCCTCTTGTATGGAATCTTGCATGGAGCTATAATGAAGCAGAGTTTCTCCAACATTTGGAGAGGTTATTTTGCTATGATACTGGGGTCTATGATGATGTTATGAAGATGAAACCAAGGACTTGGTGTAGAGCATTCTACAAGATGGGTAATTACTGTGAGGATGTTGAGAACAATTCGACTGAGTCCTTCAATAGCTCAATAGAGAAGGCGAGAAAAAAGCCATTTGTGCCTATGCTGGAGACGATAAGAAGGCTTGCTATGGCACGTATAGCAAAAAGATCTGCTATATCTCATGCTCACAAAGGTGAGATTTTCATTTCAGTTTTTGTATATGATCCTATATTTTTGTATTTGCATATATTAATGTATGTCTTTATTTATGTACATTTAGGAATTTGCACACCTTATGTGGCAAAGTTTCTTGCCAAACAGCATAAGAAAGCTTCTGCTTGCAAGGTGACAAGAAGCACAAATGGGATGTATGAAGCAATACTCAGTGGATGTTCTTACCGGGTTAATCTGGAGAAGAGGACTTGTAGCTGCATGAAGTATGAGATATGCGGGATACCTTGTGAACATGCATATGGAGTAATTCTCTCAAAGAAGCTTGTACCTGAAGACTATGTATGTCATTGGTTCCGGACAACTATGTGGAGGAGAAACTACACAGAGGGACTTGTTCCATTGAGAGGTGCAAGGTTCTGGCCTTCAACAGAGGGACCAAATGTGCATGTTCCACCTGAACCAGCACAAACAGGAAGGAAGAAAGAGACTAAGGCTGACAAGAAGAGAAAAAGAGGTAAAAATGAGTCTCCAACCAAGCAGCAACCAAAACTGAAGAAAAGGATTATGCACTGTGGCATTTGTGGTAAACCTGATCACAATTCGAGGTTCCATAAGAAGAAAGGCACACAGGTTTGCTTATCATCTTGTATTGCTGGTTTAGGTTTGAATTAGTTTAAGCTTTGAATTAGTTTATGGTGGGATGTTTGAATTAGTTTAGTTTAAGTTTGAATTAGTTTGGTTCATTGATTCTCAAGATCATTTATGTGTGTTTCTTCTTTTTTTGTTGCAGGGCCAGCCTTCTGAGACTGAACCATCTCAAGGCACTCAATCTCGAGCTCAAGATCAGCCTTCTCAAACTGAACCATCTCAAGGCACTCACTCCCGAGCTCATCATCCTTCTCAGATCGAGCCATCTCAAGGCACTCTCTCTCAAGCTTAATCTCTATTGATGTAGGAATGAAGATGTAGGACTAATGATGATGTAGGACTAATGATGATGTAGGAATTGAAGATTGGTCATTGTAGGAACTGATGTCTCTTTTTTTTGGTTTTGTATCGGTTAATGACCAAAACTTGATATTTTGGATGGTAAAATCCTCTTTTGGTATCGGTGTAGTGATAAAATCCTCTTTTGGTTTTGTATCGGGTAATCTTTTGGATGTCACTTGATAATCTCTTGTATTCGGATAACCTATTGTTAGTTATGAATATTGGTTACCAATATTGCTCTTTTTATCACCTTGTTTACTTGATCCTCTTCTTTTGTTTAATTTGTTTCATTTTAACTCCTAATAAGACAACAAGATTCATCAAACACAACAAGCCCATAATAAAAGTAGAAACTACATAAGTCATATTACATTACTCAAAACAACATAACATTAGTCATATTACATTACTCAAACATAACAATTATCAAAGTAGAAACTACATTACTCA
The DNA here is from genome assembly GCA_963667165.1 of Barbarea vulgaris. NCBI lineage: Eukaryota > Viridiplantae > Streptophyta > Magnoliopsida > Brassicales > Brassicaceae > Barbarea > Barbarea vulgaris. Next base: position 12,027,394 of record OY763893.1, on the reverse strand, counting down.
AATTAAACTTCATTACCATAACAAGACAACAAAACACATATCATCTAAACATCAAGTACTTTACTAGCCCCAACCATGATCATACACCCAATTACTACAACAATCATCATCTTTTTCATACGAGATGATGATTCTTCCAGCACATCTTCAACCCTCTCAAATATCTCCTTCTCAAGCTTCATTTGTACCTTATCAAACACCAACTTCTCAAACTCATCTCTCTCTATTGCAATCTCTTTTAGTTCTTCCTCAAGTCTCGCATTTTTCATTTGTAATGTCTCAATCTCGTTTAATAAAGCCTCATCAACCCACTTGAATGTGTGGTTATCATTCTCTAGCTATAACATGAACAATCGATAACAATGAAAACCAAATTAGACAAGCATCACAAACCAAAATCCAAAATCTGAAAGCATCACATTACCATCTCATTACCTTCTGAGATGCAGCAAACTGACAACGATAGTAACGCCGGTAAGGGTTGGCGACGGAGCGCGAGATTAAACCAAGAACTGGTTCTCCACACCTACATATCTTCGGCACACCCATAACTCTTCCTCTTCGGCCACTCGAAACTCCAGAAACATTACTCATGCCTTTGGATACAAATCAAACGAAAATGATTATTCAAAACCCAGAATTTAAGAACACACTAAGAATCAGTAATTTCGAGCCATGAAATCGAAAATTCTAGCTTAAACACAAGTTAGAGGTTACGAAATTAGAAACAAAATAAACACTTACTATCAATTTCAGATATCCAAGAAGAACTATCGATCGATTTGAGATTTTGGGGGTTTTAGGGTTTCAATTTCGATTTCTGATTTTTGGGAATAAGACCGTTGAGAGTGAGGGTTGGGTCGGGTTTTTATCGTGGTTTTACGGGTAAGCTTTGTCGGGTTTTATTTTGAATTCGGTATGGTAATCGGTTTGGTACAGATATTTGATGGTTTCGTATGATGGTTTGATGATTTGCTGGTATTTGGAGATTTAAGTTTCGAAATTTGATTTTATGGATATATAGATTTATGAAAGTTATTGGATAGGTATTTACATCTAGGCCATACTTTGGGCTCTATCTGATCGTATATGATAGTTCCGATGGGGAAGTGGCTCGCCAGCCCATAAAAATCCCCCTAAGTTTAAAATCCGTTAAAAATGACATATTTGTAGTAATAAAACCTCTCAACTAAAGATAAATCATAAAAGAAAAACCCCCTCAACTATAAATTTAGTGAAAAAACCCCTCAACTAAATATTGATTGTAAGAAAACCACTCAACTAAAGACGAATTGTAAGGAATACCTCAATCAGATATTTAATTAAAAAAAAAAATTTTAACTCACTCAATGTCGTGAAAATTATAAGGTTACAGTTTAACTAATAGTGGTAAAGCAAAAAATCTATCAAAGTGTGTATGTGATACCCAGTTCTTAACTTCCACAACATCTATCAAAGAATCAATTTCCCAAGAATGCTACTGAGGTCTGTAGTTTTTTTGGGGTCACAAGTAGCAACATAAAGTTTGTACGGTTTGCTAGTTTGGCTAGACCAATTATTTGACTCACAGAAAAGGATGTGAAATTCGAGTGGGCAGAGAGTGCGAAAGTAGTTTTCAGAAGTTGAAGAATATTCATTTGATAGATGTTTTGCTTTACTACTATCAGTTAAAATGTAATTATACAATTTTCACGGCGTTGAGTTAAGAATTTTTTTTTAATTAATTTTGAGGGGTTTCCTTACAATTCGTCTTTAGTTAAGGGGTTTTCTTACAATCAATATTTAGTTGAGGGGTTTTTTCACTAAATTTATAGTTGAGGATTTTTTTTTACGATTTATCTTTAGTTGAGAGGTTTTATTAACAAAAACATGTTATTTTTAAACGGATTTTAAACGGAGGGGGATTTTCATTAACGGAGTTTAAGTTGAGGGATTTTTTTACGAAATTTATAGTTGAGGGTTTTTTTTTTACGATTTATCTTTAGTTGGGGGAGGGGTTTATTACTAAAAACCCATAGCTATAAGACATAAACCTAAAGTCAAGTTCTAGTGGTGTTCCTCCGAAACTAAGGAACAAAATTGCTCTAAGATCTGAAGTATGAAAACATTTTATTCCATCCATACATGAAACTAAAATTTAATTGTCATTATTGTGTTATGGACTTATAACACAACAAATTGGAACTAATTCAATGAGAAGTCACATCGGAAGATGCAAGGTATGAGGTATAGAAGAATTTTCAGGACGAGGAGGATAATACTCAAATGGTCTTTGAGTTGTTGTGATAACTTTGGTAATCTCAAGAACGTAGAATATATGATACAAATACTTAAGAAGATCGATTGTTTATATATCATATGAAAATTAACGAAAAATGAACTTTCACTGATGTATCATTTTTATATTAGAATTTTATGAAAATGAAAGTGTGAATATAATCTTGATGGTTAGATATTACAATCAAACCGTTACTCAAATAGAGAAATTACTTGATTGAACCAATTAGTATTGGTTTATAGTCATTGGAAACTGAAAAGTTTCTCTCTCTTTAGAGAAAAAGGAGATTTCGAGAACCTTCTCGACAACTCTTCATCGACTCAATTTTCCGGCGATTTCTCTTCGCCGACGGGGATTTCTACTCATATTGCTCCCCTAAATCTAACTCCTAAGTACGATGGCGCAAGATCTGTGGCTAGTTCTTCAAGATCTGAACTTAGGGTATGAAGCTGATCCTCTGAAACTATCCTCTGCAACAAAGAAAACGAGAGAGGAGGAGCACTGATTGAGTCTTGTTGTTAAAGCTCTCAATCTGGAACACCAAAACCCAGCGGGTATAAGCGCAGTGATGCCAAACGCCTGGAATCTGGAAGGTAGAGTCACTAGCCGAATCAATGAGGATGAAACCGTTCAATTCTTCTTCCGCAATGAACACCATCTTATTGATGTCTTAGAGAAGGGACCATAGACTTACAGAGATTGGATGGTGCTGATGGATCGCTGGTCTCGATGACACCAACCAGATTATCTGATATGATCCGAAGAGGCTCTAAGGACTTGGAGCTAGGAGCATCAATAGCAAAAGGAGTGGTGATCGAGCCAGGAGGTAGGAAAGCAGCTTTAGGAGTCAAGAATTGTTACGGATCAAGGATATACACTACACTAATGGAGTCTTGCTACTGATGCCTGTGTTAATTCGCTTCAGTCTTTTACCTCAAAGACCACACGACTACTGAAAGTGCACAACAAATGTATGTAGTACTGAAGGATCGAATCCCACAGAGAGAGAAGTTGTGTTGCAAACCTTATAGACCAAAGTATAGCTAGAACTCAGATTAGGGTTTTTTGATTGAATGTCACGGTAACAAGTAACGAAAGCAAGTAAATAAACGGTTGTAAAACAATAAAGAGAAAGCGTTGGGCATTCACGAGATCGCAGGGGGTTCAAAGATCTATCTATTCAAGTAAAACCTAAGACAATGCATGTTTATTTCCAAGTCTCGGACTAATGAACGATTAACCTAATCTCTTAGAGATAATCATCTAAAATCCCTATACTCCGTTATTTAACTCACGCAGACAATAACCCATAGATCAAATCATTATTAATGATATTGATTCTAGTCCATGAAGTCCTACAGGTAAGTGGTATGTGTTTCCTATAACAAAACATTCATCCAAGCTAGGTTCTAGCACTTAGGCAAGCGATTAGCAAAACCTAACTACCAATGATCAGAGCTAGTTCATGACGCTAACAACATGCATTATAAGCAAACTAAGATAAAAAGAACAGTATAAACGATCACACAGGGCTCAGATCTCGCCACCTAAACCTATAGATCCATTGCCCCCTTTGATGTCCCCTTTAAACCCAACAAGTAAACTACTCAAGCATACTTAAGAGAATCATCAAAGCAAGGTTTAAACAATTCATAAGCATAAACTGAATAGATATAAGATTAAGGTTCATAGATTACTTATGTAAAAGGATTTACAAGATGCAAAGACTTATCCTTAAGAATAAAGAATGAATAAGGGAAAGAGAGGTGATGAACTTCAAGAACTTTGCAAAAGAGGTGAGGCGGCTGGAGGCTCACGAAGTCCTTTTATCTCTCTGAAGTCGTCCCTTGCAGTCTCTTGAGGCTCTCTGAAGTTCACACCCTTTAAAATTAGGTTAAGGGTGTATATATAGGCTTTGGAGTCGATCTAGGGTTTCATTGGGCCGAGGAAACCATTTAAGGAAAGTTGGGAACGCCTAGTTTCAGACCGGTCACGACCCCTTGTGACCGGTCGTGTCAAGAGAGGAGGCACCGGTCATGAGCCCTTGTGACCGGTCGTGCCAAGAAGGTTGAGACCGGTCACGACCCCTCGTGACCAATCGTGACAGGGCTTCACTCACCGGACCATATCTTCCAAACAGCTGAAGAGATTACACTGATTCTTATTCGAGCTGAATCTTGACACTTCTGGCTTTACATAGACACCAAGAACTCCAAATTTTAGTATCGGGAAATCCCTCAAAAGGTGCCATACATTTGGTGGTCTGAAACTGTCTAAAAACGGGTTTTTCTCATCGTTTGATCCATTTTGCCTAAAAACCTTCAAAACCTTCTAAATCCTGAAATGAGTGATAAATGGCTCTTTTTCCAAGGTATAACACAAATCTCTTCTCAAAATCATAAGAAAACAATAGTTATAATAGGTAAAAATACGATGTTATCAGCTACATCCGTCAAAGACTCAAGAGGATCACTCGAGTATTAGGGTTTGTGTCAAGCCCACACCGGTCAAGATACACACTCGAGATGGCTAGAGCATGGCCGTATGATCCACTTGCACTATTTTCCATCATCTCCAGTTTTTTCCAAGTGGTTTTCCGATATAAGGTTTTTAACGAGGCTTGTGGCTCATGCGTCATCAATGCCACCTCTAGTCCGATCCACACTTAGGCCCGTTTACATAATTTAGCGTGGCCCTCATCTCTTCTTTTTCCTATCTTATTTCCTCATATGAATTTGAATGTTGTGTGTTTAATTTCTGCATGGTCCGAGTGTGAGTTCACGAGGCATGTCTCGTACCTCCACACTCTTGATTTCTCTTCTTCTTTTCTCTTCGTCTCCTTCTCTTTATATTTTAATCTGAGAACTCTGTATTTCTTATCTAATCTGAGTCTTTGGTAGATTACTGTAAACCGTTGCTTGAGTTTCTGAGATCGCTTGGCTCGGATGATGATAAGGTGATTCGTGTTGCTCATAGCATGGGAGGAATATCAGCTGCACTTGCTATTGATATTTTTCCTTGTAAGATTGCTTATATTGTCTTCTTGATAGCTTTCATGCCTGACACAAGAAACCCACCTGCTTATGTTTACGAAAAGGTACATATGTAAACATGATGATTTTGTTGCACTGTATAATATCTCTTCCAAGCAATTCCACAAGAGGAATGGTTAGACACTGTGTTTGGGATCTATGGGAGACATTATCGTCCTCTAGAGTTTGCTCTTTTTGGACCTTGCCAAATATTTGTATCAACTCTCCCCGGTTCAAGTAAGACTCTAAGCCTAAATAAACCTGAGATCTTTACTGCATCATAATTAAAAATAATAAGCGAGATATGAGTGATCTGGATCACTACACTACCTGAAGATTTCCAGCGTCGAAATATCAAAAGATGCAGATTATATGTTATCTGATCAGGCTCTAGAAATGTGATCCTAAGCCTAAAACAAGGAGCTGAAACTTTTCTAATCTGAGCATACAATCCAGATCTGGCCAACGGCATACTCTTTCTAGTGTTATGCTCAACACTGCGATTTTCAGTATTGCAAATCTCAGCATATTCATTCCTCACCAACATTTACAACACATCACATGATTTTCATCTGCAATGCATGGATTCTTACTTGACAAAGCTTGAGCCTCTTCTTTGATGATTCTTGGGAGTCGAAGGAAGCAAATTACACCTAATGTGATGGTTCTTTACAAATTTTTTCCTTCTGAGAAGCTCATTCACAGTGAACTATCGCATTAGATACTTTAGACTTTCTGCAGAGGATATAACTCATTAGATACTTTCACACAAAGTCTAACACAATTTGTTGCTAATTCGTTTTACTATATATTTGAAGTTTTGATGAAATTTCGAATTTCACCAGAATCTATGTAGTGAACTTGTTGTGTTAGTGTATAGTATTTACATTAACTGCATTAGATTACCATATTTCATGTGGTCAATCATGTTTTGTTTTTTCGTGTAAAATAATTTCATATGACATTTGGAATTTGGAAAGCAAAATAGTGAGAAATAATCTCATGAGATTAGATATGCAATTGAATTGCATTGACATTGCTGAAACCGTGAGTTTTATCTCTCTTCACGTTTGGTGAATATGAATGCAAATTTTTGAATCTCTTATACTTTTTCTGTATTCAATTCATTTTTTGTTCTCAGTATCCCGCAACAGTGGTACTTGGAAAGATCAACTTACTTGAGGAAATGAAGAAGATGAAATAGAGAAAAAAATGGGAACTTTTATTTTTTTAGTGGGCCTGATTAAGTGATGCTCAGTCTAAGGCCCAATTCTTAATCAATGTTTTGTTCTTTTTGCGATCGTTTTTTTTCAACGAACAGCGTGTTGTCCTACTGTTTAGGAGAAAAACGTTAGAGTGAGTTGAAGTGATGATATAGTTTTTCCAAAACCACCGCCATTGTCATACTTAATCCTAACCGTCGGTTCAAATTGTGTGTGACATGTCCTTCAATAAGGTCTCGAATCGAAGACTAAAAAAAACATGAAGTTAATAATCAAAGACTCGAATCCTGAGCGAAGAAAGGTGAAGTGACGAAGAAGAAAAAGAAAGAAGAAGAAGAGGAGGAGGAAGATATGAAAGACTCGACGGAGGAGGACGATGATTGCTGTTGCGGAAGAAGACTCCGAGAAAAAGAAGATCATGATCGCGCACTGGTAAAAAGAAATGTCTTCTTCATCTATTTCGTTTCTTTTCTTTTAGGTTTCTCGAGAAAATTGGGGGAGATGTATTTAGGATTTTTGATTCTCCGATCTGGACGCTAATCTTTGGATTATGTCTCTTTTCGTTTGCAATTTTCGTGTTACCTTCTCTTATTATTAGGGTTTCATTTTTGAATCTACACACATTATCGCTAATCATTCGTCTTTCTTCAAATTATGTTGTTGGTGGATTGATATCATGATGAGTAACTGCATAAATAGGGTTTATCTTCTCTTATTATTAATGTTTTGTTCTTGAATCATTCACCGTTCTTGAATCATTCATCGTTCTTGATTCTTATCTCTTCAAATTTTTTTGGTGGATGCTACAGGCTGATTGATCTTCGTGCTTACACAGTTAGCCTCGGCTTCCCTCAATCGACACTTATTTTGGAAATGGCATAAACTATGGAAGTTGTTTCAAGATCCTGTCAGAAAATTCATCTGGGTTTTTGAGGTATGAACTAAATGTTGCACTTATTGGTTTTGAACTCTCGTTTGCTCAATTGATCACCTGATTTGTAAAGCTATAATTTTAATGGATTTCCAGACTCCATTCTAAATTCTCCCAAATCCATGTCATCTGTAACAGAACATAGACATTGTTGAAAGATTTGATCAAGGTATATCATGGTTCTCGCTCTCTTTGCTCTTTCATCAGGATATTGTTTGTACAATAGCTTGTTTTTTCCCCAAGGTATGTTCTCATAAATAATCTTCATCATTTGATATGTTGTGTCTCTGACTTCTGCAGCAACATGTTTTATAGTCTACTGTGAGTTCTTCTCAATCGTATACATACATTTATACATGCATTCAAACATACATGCATATAAGCATTCAAACATACAAACAAGCATACAAGCATACATGTATACATGCATTCAAACATACATACATGAAAACCAGCATACCTGCATTCAAACATACATGATCTATGCATACATAATTGCATACTTGCTTAAATATATACGTAATTGCATACTTCCAGATTTATTATTTACTTGTTTTCTTCATTATCGCCAATCATTCGTCGTTCTTCAAATTATGATGTTGGTGGATTGATATCCTGATGAGTAACTGTATAAATAGCTGTATAAATAGGGTTTATCTTCTATTATTATTAGGGTTTCGTTTTTGAATCAGTCATCGTTCTTGATTCTTATTTCTCCAACTTTTGTTGGTGAATGCTACAGACTGATTGATCTTTTTGCTTACACAGTTAACCTCGGCTTCCCTCAATCGACACTTATTTTGGGAATGTCATAAACTTTGGAAGTTGTTTCAAGATCCCGTTAGAAAATTCCTCTGGGTTTTTGAGGTATGAACTAAAGATCACAGTTATTGGTTTTGAACTCTCGTTTGCTCAATTGATCACCAGATTTGTAAAGGTATAATTTTAATGGATTTTCATACTCCATTCTAAAATCTCTGAAATCCAAGCCATCGGTAACAGAACAGAGACATTCTTAAAAGATTTGAACAAGGTATATCATGGTTCTCGATATCTTTGCGTTTTCATCAGGTGATTGGTTGTACAATATCTTTCTTGATTCCCAAGGTATGTTCTCATAAATCATATTTATCTTTTGATATGTTGTGTTTCTGACTTCTGTAGCAACATGTTTTATAGTCTAATGTGTGTTCTTCTCAATTATATAAATACATTCATAACTGCATTCAAATATACATATATACAAGTATTCAAAAATACATACACGCATACAAGCATACATGCATATATGCATTCAAACATACATACATAAAAATTTTGTTGGTGGATGCTACAGGCTGATTGATCTTTGTGCTTACACAATTAACCTCATGTTCCCTCAATCGACACTTATTTTGGCAATGACATAAACTTTGGAAGTTATTTCAAGATCTTGTCAGAAAATTCTTCTGGGTTTTTGAGGTATGAATTAAAGATCACAGTTGTTGTTTTTGAACACTCATTTGCTTAATTAATCACGAGATTTGTAAAGTTATAATTTTAATGGATTTTCAGACTTCATTTTAAAATCTCTCAAATCCATGTCATCGATAACAGAACATATACATTCTTGAAAGATTTGATCAAGATATATCATGGTTCTCGCTCTCTTTGCTTTTTCATCAGGTGATTGGTTGTACAATAGCTTGCTTTTTCTCCAAGGTATGTTCTCATAAATCATCTTTATCCTTTGATATGTTATGTCTCTGACTTATGTAGCAACATGTTTTGTAGTCTAATGTGAGTTATTTTCAATCATATATATATATATATTCATTCCTGCATTCAAACATACATACATACAAGTATTCAAACATATATACAAGCCTATAAATATACATACGTACCTGCATTCAAACATGCATACATGAAAACCTGCATCCAAACATACATGATCTATGCATACATAATTGCATATTTGCTTAAATGTATACATAATTGCATAATTTCATACTTCCATGATTTGTTATTTACTTGTTTTCTTCATTATTGCTAATCATTCGTCATTCTTCAAATTATGTTGTTGTGGATTGATATCCTGATAAGTAACTACACAAATAGGTGTATAAATAGGGTTTATCTTCTCTTATTATTAGGATTTCGTTCTTGAATCATTCATCATTCTTGATTCTTATTTCTTCAAATTTTGTTGGTGGATGCTACAAGCTAATTGACCTTTATGTTTACACACTTAACCTCGACTTCCCTTAATCGACACTTATTTTGGGAATGGCAAAAACTTTGGAAGTTGTTTTAAGATCCTTTCGGAAAATTCTTTTGGGATTTTGAGGTATGAAAAACCACAGTTATTGGTTTTGAACTCTCGTTTACTCAACTGATCACCAGATTTGTAAAGTTATAAGTTTAATAGATTTCCAGACTCCATTCTAAAATCTCCCAATTCCATGTCATCAGTAACAGAACAGAGATATTCTTGAAAGATTTGATCAAGGTATATCATAGTTTTAGCTCTCTTTTCTTTTTCATCAGGTAATTGGTTGTACAATATCATGCTTTTTTCCTAAGGTATAATCTCATAAACTATCTTCATCCTTTCGTATTTTGTATCTCTGACTTCTGAAATAACATATTTTATACTCAAATATAGGTTCTTCTCAATCATATACATACATTCATACATGCATTCAAACATACATGCATACAAGCATTCAAACATACATACAAACATACAATCATACTTGCATACCTTCATTCAAACAAACATACATGCAAACATGCATACCTGCATTCAAACATACATGATCTATGCGTACATAATTGCATACTTGCTTAAATGTATACATAATTGCATATTTTCAAGATTTGTTATTTACTTGAAGAGACAAAGACCATGGATCGGTTTTGAATATTTTTGACAAAAACATTACCAACGGTTTATAAATCGGTCTACTACCGTCGGCTTAAAGAATTATTGAGACAAAAGACCCTGGATCAGTTTTGAATATATTTGACAAAAAAAAATTACCAACGGCTTAAAAACTGGCCTACTACCATCGGATTAAAAAATATTGAGACAAAATCATGGACCGGTTTTGGACATATCAGACAGAAAAAGTTACCACGACTTACAACTCAGTTTACTACCATCGCCTTAAAAAATATTGAGACAAAAGACTATGGACCGCTTTTGAATATATTTGAAAAAAAAAGTTACCGACAGCATACAAATCGGTCTACAACCGTCGACTTAGAAAAATAGTAAGACAAAAGACCATGGACCGGTTTTGAATATATTTGACAAAAGAAAAGTTGCCAACGACTTAAAAATCGGTCTACTACCATAGATTTAAAGAAACATTGAGACAAAAGATCATGAACCGGTTTTGAATATATTTGACAAAAAAACGTTACCAACGGCTTAAAAAGCGGTGTACTACCATTAGCATAAAAAATATTAAAACTAAGACCATGGACCAGTTTTGGACATATGAGACAGAAAAAGTTACCAACGGATTACGAATCGATCTACTACAATCGGCTTAAAAATAATTGAGACAAAATACTATGTAATGTTTTTGGATATATTTGACAAACAAAAAGTTACCAAATTGATCTACTACCGTGGGCTTATAAAAATATTGAGACAAAAGACCATGCAACGTGATGTGGACATCAAGAACAGCCTAATCCAAAGGGCAAACTACAATCACCGGAGGCTACCCGAGAAGAACTCTGAGCCATGTTCAGTCCAGATGAAGTCCAAGGTCAACTGGTCCAACCCAATGGCCACTTATAGTATATTCTTAGCTCAACTAAAAAGTGCCTCGAAGTGGAATCAGCTTAATAGAAGTTCACACGAAAGAGATATTCAACTTACAAATCGAGTGTTTTCCAACTTACCCGGTTTGGACCTACGTGTAATATTTGGAGAATTCCGATCGAACCAGAGGGACTTAGGCCACAAACCGACCTGTTCTGTAATCTTGATTCATCAGAGAATCTCATACAATTGGATTCATAGCGAACCGAGATCAGAAGTAAAAGCTATTCAACTTTTAAACCGGTTGATTTCCGGCTTGCCTTATTTGGAAGCTCACGAGTTTAATCACTTGCAAACAAGACTTTGGCGACCAGGAGAGATGTTAAGCCAATCAGAAGAGACACTTGACCATTCAGGAGAGTCAGCTAACACCTTTCCATGCACCAGCATACACAAGATCAGGCGGATCTCCTTATGCTCACACTTTCCTTATATGGCGGCATTCACACTGATGCGAGAATGGATAGTGTCCAGAAAGGAAATCCAATGGCCGAGGAAATGCTGGACCTGGTCGAGGAAACAATGGAGCTGGTCGAGGGAATGCTGGAACCGGTCGAGAAGGAAGTGCCGGATGAACCATTTGGTGTTAGGACACGTTCTTGGTCGGCCAAGGGAGTACCAGATGGATCTATGACTCGTTCTAGAACTAAGGAACTCAACAATATTATGGGAACCTTGCTACGTCAAGCTTTGGTTCAAAGGGGTCACTCGGACGCAAGTGATACCGCGGCCACTTTGGTCATGGTTCATGTCCGGGAAGATTAGTGTCAAGCCCTATGGCTCACTTACACTCTTTTTCCCTTGCCTTTGGTTTTTCCCAAGTAGTTTTCCAAAGGAAGGTTTTTAATGAGGTTCGTGGTCCATAGGTTCCTCATTGCTTGGCATTGGTCCGACCTAGTTCGGCCCGTCTCGAGAGCTTAGGCGCGGCCCGTCTATCTTATTATCTTTCTATCTTATTTCTGTTTAGTTTATTTAAATTTGAACTTATGTTTGAGAATTATGTGTGCGCGGGATTGTATTGGTGTGTTGGTCGTTGGTAAGTTCCAAGGCATGTCTTGGAACTCGCCGAGACTTCAATGCTCCGCTCCTCCTCTCTTCTCCTCTTCGTCTCCTCTCTTCTTTATAATGTCTCTGAGACTCTGATGTATTTCTTATCTATCTTTTCAATCAAAATCTCTTTTTATCTGATAGATCCTTGTCTTCTATTTCGAGTGATTCGATTTAGGATACTTGAGAACAATTCTAGTGATTAGATTGTTCGAACCAGACTTATCAAGAGGCCTTCCGCATCCTCTCGTGGCGTCTATCATTCCATCCTCTCCAGAACCGCTTGCTGATCAAGCCTGGAGTCTAAACTGGTCATCTTAACTTCCCAGTGAGAGATTGGGACACGATTCTCCACCCAGAATCGTATCAAGTGGTATCAGAGCAACATTGAGAAGTTAAGTGGTTTTCGCCCCAACTTGTTAGAATTTTAATTAAATATTGGCTTGTGATAAAATCGTGAAATCAATTGGATCGGAACCGATTTTGAGTCTAGTATTTGTTAAAATTGGTTTGAGAATTTTTGGATGTGTTTTGATAATTTTTCGAGATCATTTTCTGAAAACAGTCGTTGACAGTGTTCATCAGATGAAATTGAATACCAAGAGTCATTTTCGTGTTTTTAAGAATTAGGACCGATTTGATTATCAAAAGGACTCTTTACTGGCGTATCTTGTTGTGTTGTTTCAGGCAGAGATGGCCGATCATGATGAGGAGACACTCAGCAACCGCAACAAGCAACTCGTTGAAGCGATGACAGCAAACATGGAGCAAGTAATGGATAACAACATGGCTGCACTTCGTCAAAGGTTTCGTCAAGGACTTCTACAAGAGCAGAGCAGATCACTAAAAGGGAGACCATGGACCGGTTTTGGACATATGAGACCGAAAAAGTTACCAACGGCTTACGAATCAGTCTACTACCAACGGCTTAAAGAATATTGACACAAAAGAACATGAACTGGTTTTGGACATATTTGACAAAAAAAGTTACCAACGGCTTAAAAATCGGTCTACTACCATCAGTTTAGTAAAATATTGTGACAAAAGAGCATGGAGCGGTTTTGAATATATGTAACAAAAAAGTACCAACGGCTGAAAAAATAGTCTACTACTATCGGCTTAAAGAAATATTGAGAAAAAGACTATCGCCCGGTTTTGAATATATTTGACTAAAAAAGAGTTACCATCGGCTTAAAAAACGGTTTACTACCATCGGCTTAAAATTTTTTGAGACAAAGATCATGGATCGGTTTTGGACATATCATACAGAAAAAGTTACCAATGGCTTACGAATTGGTCTACTTCCGTTGGTTTAAAAAATATTGAAACAAAAGACAATAGACCGATTTTGGATATATTTGACAAAAAAAATTACCAACAGCTTACAAATTGGCATACTACCATCGGGTTAGAAATTATTGAGACAAAAGAGCATGGACCGGTTTTGAATATATTTGACAAAACAAAAGTTACCAACGGCTTAAAAATCGGTCTACTACCATCGGCTTAAAGAAATGTTTTGACCAGAGACTATGGACTTGTTTTGGATATATTTGACAAAAAATAAAATTACCAACGGCTTAAAAATCGGTCTACTACCGTAAGCTTAAAGAAATATTGAGACAAAAGACCATGGACCGGTTTTAAGTATATTTGACAAAAAGCGTTACCAACGGCTTAAAAACCGGTCTACTACCATTGTCATAAAAAATATTAAGACTAAGACCATGGACCGGTTTTAAACATATGAGACAGAAAAAGTTACCAACGCCTTACAAATTGATCTACTACCATCGGCTTAAAAATTGTTGAGTGGAAAGACCATGGACTGGTTTTGGATATATTTGACAAAAAAAAGTTACCAACGACTTATAAATCAGTCTACTACTGTTGGTTTAGAAAAATATTGAGACAAAATACCATAAAACGGTTTTGAATATATTTGACAAAAGAAAAGTTACCAACGGGTAAAAAATCAATCTACCACCATCGGCTTAAAAAAATATTGAGACAAAAGATTATGGACCGGTTTTGAATATATTTGACTAAAAAAGAGTTAGCAAAAGCTTAAAACCGGTCTACTACCATCGGCTTAAAATTTTTTGAGACAAGACCATGGACCGGTTTTGGACATATCAGACAAAAAATGTTACCAACGGCTTACGAATCAGTTTACTACCGTCGGCTTAAAAAATATTGAGACAAAAGATCACGGACCAGTTTTTGATATATTTGAGAAAGAAAAAAAATTACCAACGGCTTACAAATTGGTCTACTACCATCGGCTTAGAAATTATTGAGAAAAAAGGGCATGAACCGGTTTTGAATATATTTGACAAAACAAAAGTTACCAACGGTTTAAAAATCGGTCTACTACCATCGGCTTAAAAAAATATTGAGACAAGGGACCATGGACTGGTTTTGGATATATTTGACAAAAAAAGAATTACCAACAACTTAAAAAGCGGTCTACTACCATCGGCTTAAAAAAATATAGAGACAAAAGACTATGGACCAATTTTGAATATATTTGACAAAAAAAAAAAGAGTTAACAACGGCTTAAAAACTGCTTAAAATTTTTTGAGACAAAGATTATGGACCAGTTTTGGACATATCAGACAGAAAAAATTCCAGTGGCTTCCGAATCGGTCTACTACCATCGGCTTAAAAAACATTGAGATAAAAAACCATGGATTGGTTTTGGATACATTTGACAAAAACAAGTTACCAACGGCAGACAAATCGGTCTACTACCGTCGGCTTAGAAAAATATTTAGACAAAAGACCATGAACCTGTTTTGAATATATTTGACATAAAAAAAGTTACCAACGGCTTAAAAATCGGTGTACTACCATCGGCTTAAAGAAATATTGAGACAAAAGACCATGTATCAGTTTTGAATATATTTGACGAAAAAAAAGTTAACAACGGCTTAAAAACTGGTCTACTACCATCGGCTTAAATAATATTAAGACAAAGACCATGAACCGGTTTTGGACATATAAGACAAAAAAAGTTACCAACGGTTTACGAATCCGTCTACTACCGTCGGCTTAGAGAAATATTGAGACAAAAGAGCATGAACCGGTTTTAAATATATTTGACAAAAGAAAAGTTACCAACGGCTTAAAAATCGTTCTACTACCATCGGCTTAAAGAAATATTGAGACAAAAGACCATAGATCAGTTTTGATTATATTTGACAAAAAAGAGTTACCAACGGTTTAAAAATTGGTCTACTACCATCAGCTTAAAAAAATATTGAGACAAATACACAATGGATCGGTTTTGGACATATTGGACGAAAAAAATGACTAACAGCTTAAAAATCAGTCTGATACCATCGGCTTAATAAATATTGCGACAAACATCGTGGATCGGTTTTGAATATTTTTGACAAAAAGAGTTACCAACGATTTACAAATCGGTCTACTACCGTCTTCTTCGAAAAATATTGAGATAAAATACTATGATGAAAGAAAAGTTACCAACGGTTTACAAATCGGTCTACTACCGTCGGCTTAGAAAATTATTAGAACAAAAGACCCTGGATCGGTTTTGAATTTATTTGACAAAAAGAGTTACCAACGGCTTATAAATCGGCCTACTACCACCAGCTTAGAAAATTATTGAGACAAAATTATTGAGTTACCAACATATCGGAGTATGGGGAAATTTAAAGCACCGGGACCTGATGGCTTTCAACATCTTTTATATCAAGAAGGTTGGGATGTTGTTGGGGAATCGGTTACCAAATTTGTTTTGAATTTTTTTGAGACAGGGGTCTTACCGTGGGATACGAATGACGCACTTATACTGCTTATAGCGAAAGTAGAAAACCGGAGAAGATTACACAATTTCGACCTATTAGCTTGTGTAATGTGTTGTTCAATAAAATTACAAAGGCTACGGTGAGGCGTCTGAAATGTGTTATAAATAAATTGGTGGACCGGCCCACGCGAGCTTCATACAAGAAAGATTGAGCGCTAACAATATAGTGTGGGGGGTACAGGAGGACGTACACTCT
This sequence comes from Barbarea vulgaris, assembly GCA_963667165.1. NCBI lineage: Eukaryota > Viridiplantae > Streptophyta > Magnoliopsida > Brassicales > Brassicaceae > Barbarea > Barbarea vulgaris. Next base: position 12,011,034 of record OY763893.1, on the reverse strand, counting down.
ATGAGGCACAAGAAAGGGCGAAGAGGTTGGTTGCTCTAGAAGCTTAATCTCGAGAAAGCGTATGATCGAGTTAGATGGGACTTTCTGGAAGATATACTTGTCACGAAAGGGTTGTCGGAGAAATGGACTAGATGGATAATGCAGTGCGTACCGGGCCCATCGATGAAGTTAATATGGAATTTAGAGCAGACAAAATCATTTCAGCCCATGAGAGGGCTTCGAAAAGGTGATCATTTATCTCCTTATATGTTTTTACTAGTATGGAGTGGCTATGCCATATGATAGACCGATCGATAATAGACAAGAAATGGAAACCGATTTGCATTTCTTGTTGCGGCCCTAATGATATAACCCTAGGAGGCATCAAAACACAAGGGCTTGGAGAAGGAACTACACAAGGAATGGTGTTCGAGCCAGGAGCAAAAGGAGTAAGGATAGCAGCTTATGGACTCAAGACACATCTTCAGACCAAGAGCAATCACCAAGAACTCCAAGCTTTACGACATCCGGTTTCAGCTCAAGAGGGTCCCTCGGACTCATGTGGCACCATGTCCGCCTTGGTTATGGTTCACGTCTGAGATGGCTAGCCCTATGACTCACTTACACTCTTTTCCCCTCGTCTCTGGTTTTTCCCAAGTGGTTTTCCGAGAGAGGTTTTTAATGAGGTTCGAGGTCCATAGGTTCATCTTGCTTGGCATTGGTCTGACCTATTCGGGACCGTTACGAGAATATTTGGCGCGGCTCTTATCTTCTTTTACTTAGTTTTTATTTCCTCATTTGAATTTGAACTTGTGTGTTTATGTTTGTAGTCGTTGCGCGAGTTTACGAGGTCTGTCTCGTAACTCGTCCCTCTTAAATCTCTCCGCTCCTCTTCTCTTCTCCTATTCGCCTTCTCCTCTTTATATCTCTCACGAGATTAAGTTGTATTCCTTATCTATCTTTTTAATCAAAAACCTTTCTAAACTATAGATCCTTGTTTCTCTCGAGTGAATCGAATCAGAAACTCGTAAAACTCTTCTAGTGATTAGATTGTTCACCCGACTTATCTAGGGGACTTCCGCATCCTCTAGTAGCGTCAATCAATCCATTCAACTCTAGCTTGCTCACTGCTTGAGCTTGGAACTATTTCATCGTCATCTTAGCTTCCCGGCGTGTGATTGGGGCGTGATTCTCTCATCAGGATCATATCACCTAAGCTCTCACATATATGCTTTGTTGATGACCTCATCTTTTTTATTGAAGCTTTTGTCCCTCAGATACGAATTTAAAGAAGGATACTGTAGACGTTTTGTAGTGCCTCGGGCCAAAAGTTTAGTCTTGAAAAATCGAATATATTCTTCTCTAGAAATGTGTCACGGGAAGTGGAGAAGTTAATAAGTGATGAGAGTGGAATCAAGCCCACACGAGATTTGGGTAAATACTTGGGCATGCCAGTTCTACAAAAGAGTATTAATAAGGAGACATTTTGGGAGATTCTTGAGAGAATGAAATCGAGACTGTCGGGCTGGAAGAGCCGAATGTTAAGCTTCACGGGACGAGTGACATTGAAAAAGCAGTGCTTTCTTCGATCCCGGTTCATACCATGAGCAAAAATTTTATGCCAAAATCTATATTGGAGAAAGTGGATCAAGTTTCGAGATTATGGGGAAGTACGATTGAGCACAAGAAGCAACATTTAGTGTCCTAAAATAAAGTTGCCTTACCAAAATCAGAAAGGTTTTAAGGGATACATGATGTGAAAATATGAATATGCGTGTGATTTATGCTTCAATCTTTTACCTCAAAAGAAACACACGACTACTGCAAGTGCACAATTAAACGTATGTAGAATTTAAGGATTGATCCCACAGAGAGTACTAGCTAACACGGAATGAATGCAATGAAAGAGTTCTGGCTAAGAAAATGATATGAAGGGGGTTTTGTTTTGGGTTTTCTAGTGACTAAATGAATGAAACAAGAAAGTAAATAAGTCGGTTGTAAAGTAATATGAGGAAACGTTGGGCGTCTAGGGTTATCTCGGGGTCTTCATGGTTCTAAACAAATGAGATGCAAGATGATATGTGAATGCTAATGACTTTAGTCTAGGTTCTCAACTACAAACACGAATGAACAAACAACCTATGGATTATATAATGAATGTCTAATATCCCCGTACTCTGTTACTCAACTCACGCAGGCAACGACGCACTGTTCAAAGCATCAATAACGAGTTTGATAAGTTCACAAAGCTCCATGACTCAACTTCCGCAGGCCATGGATCGAGGCTTCAGTAACACTATGTCCGAGAGCTAGGTTTACACGGTTAGCGCTCATATTCTCTAAGTTCAGCGCTTGGTGATCAGTTCAAGCAACATGCATTAAGATAGAGATGTCCCAAGAGATACCTAACATGTGACTAAAATCAGAATCTAGCAACCTAAATGAATCTAACCATGAATTCCCCTTGAATCACCCCATGAAACCCAACAAAGAGATCTACTGGCTCATGATGCAAAGAAACGCAATAGATATCATAATAAACAACATCATAAACGATTCAAATATATCAAAGGGGTTCAAAGGAAACTTCTCTATAGATGTCAAAGAAGATAACTTGTCTCCCAAAAAAGCAAACAGAAGATGTAGAAAGAGATAAAGAAGAAGAGAGGTGATGGAACTTCAATAGAGGAGGCTCGGCTTCACGGACTTGGAGGCGACGATAGGGGCTCTTGGAGGAGGCGGCTCTTGTCTCTGGAAGCTTGAAGTCAGTTCTCTAGATTATGTTTAGGGTTCCACACACGGATGTTAGGTTTAGGAGGAGTATTTATAGGGTCTTGGGCTTAGGAAACCGGATTAGGGCTTTCGGGACAAAACTACATAGTATCATTAAGTGTCAAGGTCGAGACATACAGGACCGGTCACGACACCTTGTGACCTTTCGTGCCAAGAGAGGAAGTACCGGTCACGGCCTTGTGTGACCGCTCGCGTCGAGAAGGTTCCGAACGGTCACGGCACCTTATGACCGGTCTCGACAGGGCTCCATTCAACAAGACGTATCTCCCAAACGGCTGAAGGGATTGCTCTAATTCTTATTCGAGGTGAAACTTGACACTTCTTGCTTTCCATAGACACCAAGAACTCCTAAATTTAGTATCGGGAAGTCCCTCAAATGATGTCTTACTTCTGCAGTTTGCAACTGTCCGAAAATGGGATATGTTTCGCCTTCTTGTCCTCTTTGCTCAAAAACTCATAAATAACTCCTGGAGGCTCAAATGCTGGGAAATGCCTTCAAAGTATGCATAATCACTTGCTTTATCCTTTAGAAACCTAATAAAAACATAGGAAAAGTGGGCCAAAATACGATGTTATCAATGAACAAGGCACTAAAAAAAAGCTAGGCTGGAGATTACTTACTTGGTCATCGACCTGGTGTAGTGTGGTGGCTGGGTTGCGAGAAGTCGTGACCCTGATGATGGGCGGAGCATTAAGTTTTGGACATATAGGTGGCTATTCAACAAACCACTAATGGATCGACTTGTAGGAGAACTCCCAGAGGGTTATGAGTCTTTGTCGGCTCGAGAGTTCTGGAGTAATGGTATAGGTTGGGACGTGAATAGAATTATACCGTACGTATCAGAGAATACAAGACTAGAGCTTACGGCAGTGGTTCTAGATACCGTCACTGGCGCACGGGATCGACTCTCTTGGGGTGAAAGTGCAGATGGAAAATTCTCGGTTAAATCGGCATATGTGTTACTAACTCAAGATGAATCGCCAAGATCGAATATTAAGAAATCATATGGTCATGTGTCGAGAGTAGTGGTGCCGGAGAGAGTGAGGTTATTTGTTTGGTTGGTTGGGCATCATGCGTTAATGACAAATGTTGAAAGACATCGATGCCACTTAAGTGAAACATATATTTTTGAGGTATGTAAGAGCGGAAGTGAGACGATCTTGCATATACTTAGAGATTGCCCGACTATGGCAGGAATTTGGGTTAGAACTGTGCAGCAGCGTACGAGGCACATTTTGTGTGATGGAAGCGTAGCACAAGATAGCTGGTGGGCTACAAAATTTGCAATGACGGTTTGGTGGGGCTGAAAATGGAGGTGTGGTAATGTGTTCGGGGAAAATGGTAAATGTCAGGATTTGTTTCATTAAGGATTTAGCAAATGAAGTAACCATGGCGAACGGGAAGAAGATCCATGAGAGTCACTCAATGACACCCCAAGTTGAAACAATGATGGGGTGGAAGGCACCACCAGATGGTTGGGTCAAACTAAATATTGCTCACGCGTCTCGTGGCAATCCAGTTTTAGCCACGGTGAGAGGGGCTTTACGGAATAGTGATGGAGGCTGGTGTAGGGGATTTGCTCTCAATATAGGACGTAGCATGACACCTTTGGCGGACCTATTGGGTGTTTACTACAACTTGTATATTTCCTGGGAGCAGAGAGTTCATCCGCTATTTTTTCTAGTACGCTTGTGTGATGACTTTATATCGAAGGATTGGATAGTCTGAATCTCTCATGTGTATAGGGAGGCTAACTGACTTGCAAATGGATTAGCTAACTATGCATTTTCTTTGCCTCTCAGCTTTCATTCTTTTGTTTCAATTCCTCTATAGTTGCTTCGATTTTGAGTGACATTGTTTTTGGATCTACGCGTCCAAAACGATTCCACTGATAATTATTTTCTTTCTAATTTAATAAAACAAAAAAAAAACTACACCAAATGCAATCTTAAGATGTTGTTTTGTTTTTACCATTGTTCAAATAATAGTATATAGATTTTATTGTTTATTGTTTATCAATTATCAAATTGAATATTCATAAATGAATTTTTAGACTCAAGTTTAAGATAATTCTAGATTCCCATCAAGAAATAACTGGTTGTGGTTATTTCAAAAGTTTTAATTTTCAAAAAGATGAAAAAAGCAAAAAATGCAACTTGCATTATATATTTAAAATCATCACATTAAATCAATTTTTAATTTTTTATACAAAAGAAAACAAATAATATGCGCACTCCTCATTACGGTGCACGATAGCATAGATCGAAGGAAAGTATAGAGATCTCTCACTATTAACAAATTATCATCGTTTACTTTCACTGGAATATTTACTTAAAACCAAAAAAAAAAAAAAAAACCCCAATTTTTATTTATCGTTTTTATTTTTTTTCCGAAATTCTCAAATCGCCGATCGACGGCCAAATCTCGAGCTGTTTTCCGGCGATTCATTCGTCATGCGTGAATCGCCGATTAAACCCATAAACCCTAATTCACTGTAGTTTACAGCTACGCTTTGATTCCAAAATCTTCCGAGGATTCGTGTTTTTTTTGTTACCTCGATTTGATCTGCTCAAACTCTGGATGAAGAACTTGAATCGATCTATTTGAAGCTTTGTTTCTAATTTCCCCCAATTTATCAGTAAGATCGATAGCTCTAATCTCTGTTTTTTTTTTTTTTTTTCTCCTTTTCGAAATTTTAGGTTTTTGTTTTTGTTTTTGTCAATGTTGGGTTTTGTAGCAAATCTTGATTAAGGCTTTAAAGTTAAATCCTTTTTGAGTAGGGTTTATCTTAAATTCTTGATTCATTGAAGAAGTTTAATAGCTTAAATCTAACGCTTTTGCTTAATTTGGTTACTGAGAGATTTTGTTTCAAAATGGAGATAAAATTAAGCTTCTTTTGACTTCATTATCCAAATCTAGTTGAGTAATTCTATAATTAGTGATAGAAATATGTAAAGTTTACAATTTTGTTAAAAAAAAAACGGAACTTTGAGATTCTGGATCTTGAATCTTAGGTTGATTCTAGTAAGTTAGTAAGTGTGGTTTTGTTTAAAGCTGGTTTGAAAATGTTGTATGTGTGGTTTGGTTAAGTATTGGTTTATTATATGTCAGTGACTTAATAGAATTACTTACTGCTATTTTTTGTGAATGATTTTGCAGATAATAATGGTCTTTTGGTGCTTGGATATGGAATGTGTTTCGGGTTTTAGCTTACGAGAACGGTATTAGTTTCCTTTTTGTAGAGCTGTTGCGTTGATATATTAGTCTGGGTTTTGTCTACATGGAAGCATATAGAGAGGAAGCTCTTAGAGTGAAACAGATCGCTGAGAGGAGATTTGTGGAAAAAGATTTCACAGGCGCAAGGAGTTATGCGTTGAAAGCTAGATCTTTGTTTCCTGATTTGGAAGGTTTATCTCAGATGGTTGCGACGTTTGAAGTTTATTTAGCTTCTCAGAGTAGAAGCGGTGGTCAGATTGATTATTATGCGGTACTTGGATTGAAACCGTCGGCTGGGAAAAGAGAAGTGAAGAAACAGTACAAGAAGATGGCTGTATTGCTCCATCCCGATAAGAACAAATGCATTGGAGCTGATGGTGCGTTTCATCTCATATCTGAAGCCTGGAATTTCTTGTCGAATGAGTTTAATAAAAGTACATTTTATTATAAACGAAAGAAGCATATCGACTCTACAGTGGTTCAGAAGCACAGCACAGAGTACATGCCTGGGAGCGGGACTGCAGTATTTGATCGGTTTCCACCATCTTCAGAAAGACTTGATACTTTCTGGACTGTATGCACCTCTTGCAAAGTTCAGTATGAGTACCTGAGGAAGTATGTGAATAAGAGGCTTTCATGTAAGAACTGCCGTGGAGCATTTATTGCTGTAGAGACTGGTCCAGCTCCTGTTAGTGCACCATTTCATTACACGCCTCCGGCTCATGTGCCTCCAAGTAATGGCTATGCCCCACATGGTTATGATGCTGTTGCACGCATGCCCACTAATTCAACGTATTTCTTAGGGCACTATCCTGGGCAAGGACATGGATATGAATATACTACAAATGGTTCATATGACTGGAGCGGATACGCTGGAACTGCCTCTCCAGGGAATCTAGATTTGAAGCGTGTATCCTCGGTGTCCAATGGGTATCCTTATAAGCACAGCAACTCAGTAATCAGCGCTGGAATAAATAAAGTCAAAGATGGTTCTAATGGGACATGCTCAATGAAAAGCGCACCAGGTGGTCTGATATATCCTAATCCGCCCAGCGTGTCTGCTCACGCGCCTGCAATTAAGGTCGGCAGACCTGGGAAGAAAAGCAAAGTTTTCCTCGAAGCTGCTGCTAACGGATTTCTTGAGAACCCTCTGAGATCTGCTTCAGTATCCAAGACAACAAATGTGGATGCCAAAATGGAACTTCATGGCCAAAGTCATGGTTCAAGTAGACGATGGTCTACTGCATCAGTACTGGATACTCGGAAACCATTAATTCAAAAGGCCAGAACAGACATTAAGCAAAGATTAGAGATCATGAGATTGGCTTCAGAGGCAGCAGCAGCTGCAGAGGATGCGATACCCCTTGATGAGAAATCTGTGATTTCCTGTAAGTTGGGAGATGTTACGGTACGCAAAACAAATGGGCCAATAACAGTCCCAGACTCCGATTTCCATGATTTTGATAAAAACAGATCGGAGGAATCCTTTGAGCCAAGGCAAATATGGGCAATTTATGATGAAGATGATGGTATGCCACGCCTGTACTGTGTGGTTAAGGAAGTACTCTCAGTTCAACCCTTTAAGATTGACATTGCCTACTTAAGCTCCAAAACCGACATCGAGTTTGGCTCGATGAAATGGGTACAATACGGGTTTACAAAGTCATGCGGGCATTTCAGGATAAGAAACTCTGACATAGTTGACCAAGTTAACATCTTTTCGCATCTTTTGAAAGGCAAGAAGACAGGAAGAGGTGGTTGCGTTCGAATCTTCCCCGCAACTGGGGAGATTTGGGCTGTTTATAAGAACTGGTCACTAAACTGGAACGAGTCAACCCCGGACGAAGTGAGGCACCAATACGAAATGGTCGAGATCCTTGATGAGTATACTGAACAGTATGGTGTATGCATTGCCCCTCTTGTTAAACTAGAGGGCTACAAAACCGTATATCACAGGAGCACGAGTGAGGACAGTAAGAAATGGATACCGAGGTTTGAGATGTTGCGGTTTTCACATCAAGTGCCGTCTTGGTATCTTAAAGATGCGACTAGCGACTTCCCTGGAAACTGTTGGGACTTGGATCCAGCTGCTATACCTGAAGAGCTGCTTCACATCGGAGCAGGAACAGATTGATTTCAGTGACCCTTTTAAGAGAAAGAGGGTTTCAGATTTGAGACCAAAGTGTAAGAGTTGTATCGGAGACAAGATTGTGGAGTTTTATAAGAGACTTGTTAACACGCAAAACCATTCTGTATGGGTCACTGAAGCTGTTGTATTAGGCAATGTTCAACTGAGTAAGCAAAGCATAGTTTGACTTTTGTTTACTCTTTTTTTTTTCTTCTTTTCTTTTTCTTTTTTCTCTATTTATGATTCTGTATTCGTTTCTTTGTTGACCTTAGTGATGACAGAATTTTTACAGTAGAGTTTATAAAATGTAGCAATCATCTTTCCATTTCTTACTGCTTTTTCTTTTAAAACTTTCAACTTGGGGAGTGATTCAATCTGGATTTTGGTTCGGGTTTTTCGGTTTTTCAGATTTTCGATATAGAAACCAACCCAAGTTCAAATCTATAATAGATGGTTTGTTACAGTATCGATTCGGATTCAGATTTTAGTCACTAATTTTCAAAGAAGTTTCAGTTTTAGATCAGTTTTTTTCTATTCCCGCGCGGTTTGGATTCGATTTTTCGGATTTGGTAACAAGTTCTTAATCAAATAATCCAACACAAGTACCATACTTAAGTCAAGTCACATCCAATACTTAACATGATCTACGTCCTAATACTAAACTATTTTAGTCTATTAACAAGCTTAATCAAGAAGGCGAGTACTAAAGATTTTGTATAATCTGGTCTTCCACGGTTCAGCTTTATTAGTATAGTAGGAGAAGATACAACACTCAATCCATGGTGGATTTCTTGAAGCCAACACCAAGTTAGAACTTTCCCTTATTCCGAGCAATCGATTCCGCTTCTTCCTCAACATCTCTGAGTCCTGAAACCCTAAACCCCAAAAGTACTCCTGCCAAATACACCAACTCTATATTAGGGAAGGTATCAGAGACAATCTCTATTTTCAGTTTAGATGCATATACGTATTTACTGCGTCTTTATCGCATAAGAAAGCCTCTAAAGTCGCTGTTGGATCCTCTACTGTCAACACAACTCGGTGACGACGATTCTCATCTGAACAGAAATCCTCTACTTGCCAAGGATATGTAGCTACAACCCGAACAATGCATCTGTACTTCCATGTAACCTGTAATAACACCGTAGGCGAGGACATAAAATGTATTCTTGATCTTGATTACAGAAAATAGATTCATGAGTTTTACCTTTGGGAATGTTATGATGTCCAGGAGTGTAACAAATGGCGCACAATCGTGATCTGTCTCTGCAAGACACCGAGAAATGTTAAACATATCCGTCTAATGATCAAGAGAGCAAAAAAGAATGGTATTGCAACCTGTTAATCCAGGAGGCGACGGAAAACTCCAAAACGGAATGTGTCCAAACTTTGATGATTTTCTCTTATCATATATCCTAGTTTTGGGAACATAAGAGATCATTGTGGTTAAGTAGAAAGGTCGGAAGTCATTACCAAAAGAAACCTCAAAAAGTACCAACCTCATTATCTTTTCGACCAAACGATCATCTTGAGCGAGATGAACCGCTGTAGAGCTGGTAAATTTACCTAACCAAGATCCCCTATCAACTTCACAGAGTAAATGGTAAAGTTTGACCCAATCACCAGGTTTAACCTTATGAAATAGATGACTGCTTAGAGAAACTCTCAAGATCGTTCCAACAGTTGGAAAGCTGAGCAATATGTCTCTTGACAGTAAAGTATGAACTGAGAGACTGCTAAACGCCTTGTCTTCTTCAATTCCCCTGTCAACAGCCAAACATTGTACGCCAAATCGAAAAAGACTAAGAGTAGAATATGAAAAGCGTAAAACTAATCAAAAGTTCGAAAAGTTTATATTCAAAAGGTTTCAAAGAGATGCAATACTAACATCTAATCTCAATACTAACACAAAATCAATAAACCGAGGATATTAAACCTTTTTTCCTCGCCATTTTTGATACTCACTTTGCTAAAATAGGTGCTGGAGGTGCATCAGTTCCATCCCAAACAAAAACGGCGCTCATATCTTTATCGACATGGAGGATCTTTATTTCAAGAAACAGCAGAAAACAGGCTAGGATCAGTCATCAAAAGATAAAAAGGTCCATAAGACCAAAAAGATTTTAAGTAATCATAAAGTGATAGGTTAAGAGTTACACAGCTTTCTCATGTTAATTGAGCAAAAGGTAAGAGTTTAAGTCGTATTACCTTGCACACCAAATCAAAGCATTTTCCTTTCTTGATTTCTCTCAAGAACGAAAACGTTTTTACAGAGTAAGGTTTTGTTATGTAAGATGCACTCTGCAAAGCTAAGAAACCAAAAGAGGAAATGAAAAAGCTTATGAGAATCATTTTGACTCTATTACTTAAAGACTGTATAAAATCTTGAAATAATATGAAACGTTTGAGAGCAAAAACAAGCTCACATTGTTGTTACCTTTATCAAATCCACTAATACTAGCAAACAATTTGCTTAGATCAAGTAATGAACTCTTGTATTGTGCTTCTTCATGAAAATTTGAAGTGCATTGGTAACATACCAAATCCTCACCAGTACTACTATCTCTTTCGTATAGCCCAAAAGACGAAAACCTTTTATTACAAGCAGCACTTACTCTTTTTCCACCATCAAACACTTGCATCTACAGAAACAAATAAAGTTCCAAACTTTGATACACAAGATTTATTTTTTAATTTTGGGTCAACAGATATAACTTTAATTAAAACAGTTGAGAAGTGTTTCACAGACCAGACTCAGAGAGTCTTTGTACCTTAATGCGTGTAAACAGAATCATGTCGTTGTGGTTCTTGATTTGAGGAAGTTCTTCAATTGTGCTACTAAATACATTTACAGTAAGTCCAGGAATTGGGTATGAATCATCAATTATCTTGAGTGTACAAACCCAATCTGAAATATATATTACAAAAATCCAAATGTTAGGGTTTCACAAAACAAAACCCACTTTAGGTCCACCAAAAATTAAATGAAAAATTGGGGAAGAAATTGAAAAAAAAAGGAGAAAATTTTGGGTTTGCGATACCATTGTTGCAACATCGTTTGGGTTCTCTTTGTTCAAGAACGATACCAATAAGAGTAACTTGTTGGTTGATGAGATCAATGGCTTCATTTATTTTTACAAGCTTGAGACTTTCTCTCTTCTTCGCCATCATCTCCCGGAACCAAAAACTATCTCCCGCTATTTTTTTTTCAACGTTTTTTTTTTTTTTTTTTTTTAAGTTATATTATATTGAAGTCAAAAAGTTGCATACTAATTTATTGAAAAATGAGCATTTAATTTCTCAAAAAAATTGACCATTTAATTTCTGAATTTTTTTAAAAAAATTTCACAAAATTCTTCTTCTTCTTTTTTTTTTCATCATTTCACAAAATTATTCTTCAAATTTTATATGTTTGTAATTTAATGTTGTCATTATTTCGAGTTCGGAGGTTTCTCGGAAGCAGAAAAATTGGACTCTGTTATAAATTGTCTTTTAACAGAAGGAATGCAAACCAAACACAACAACATATTTACTGTAAAAGTTCTCTCCTTCAAGTTTATGGAGTTCCAAAGATTAAAAAAAAAAAACATACACACAAAAAAGACAAAATCTTTATAACTTGTCAATATGTATGCTTCTCCTCCTGATAGATTCTCACAAATGCAAACAAGAAGCAGCATCGAAGCCAGTCCCAAACTTCACTAGCAACTCACTCATACACAATGTCTAAGCCGATAAAATAATATTCAAAGGATACCTCACATTCACAGATACACACATCATGCCACACAGTTTTACGTCGGCCTCACTTTGATGAGTTTGAGATGTTCTCAGCCGCCTTCCCTGAACAAACAAGATCAATAAATGAGATAATATATCACTCGAACTATCATTGTTTTGTAATTAGATGTTCTCATTTTGACATGACTATATCAAACTAAAAAAAAAAAGGGAAAATTTCGGAGTTCATTGCAATGAGTTTACCCTCAGGCGTGAAGAGAAATTAGGATGTTGCATCACTAGTTTTGCTGATGATTCCTTTTCCAAAGTACTCTGCAATCACAGAAAACCCGTCTTTCGAACTTTTCACTTGCTGGAAGAACAGATCTTGGTCTTTCGAGTTCTGCTCCAAACTTCTCTTCATTTCCATTACTGATCTGTACTCGGGAGCGCACTCGGGGCATTCTTTTTCGTTGTCACCGAGGCAACGTTGATGAAACGAGTGCATACACATGAAATGGACTGCAGGGATATCTAATGTGAAAGTGCAAGTGGTGCACTTGCTAAGTTGAAATATTCTGGCGTTCGTCCTGAGGTCTTCAATCTCTTTTCTCATGTTTTTTGTTGTTTCCTGCACCGTTCAAAAACCTGATTCGTAAGGGAGAGGATTGTGATACACAAAAGTCTTTTGGATAAGAAGTAGGATCTGCATGACGAGAACAAGTTTTGTAAAATGGTATTGATTGTGAAACTACCAACCTGATACTTCTCTACAGCTCGCCGGTCCTCTTCAATTATCTTTGACTCTTGTTCAAGTTTCCGGGCTATATAGTCTTTGATTACAGAGAGTGTGAGACATGGATTCTTCGCCAGGGTCTGAAGAACAATGATAGGAGGTAAAATATCATCTCGTTCAATATAAGTAAGAACCTCCTTCACTTCTTTGGTACAGTCCTCTCCAATTTCACCAAAATACTTGAGAAGATCTGCCCAAAGAGATGGATCTCCTCCCTTACCAGAATCACCTAATCTTTTGCAACATGCGATCAGTCCCTCATGATCATGATTCTGCATGTAGCAAGCAATGACCTCCTTGTAAAGTTTCATCTTCTCATAAAGATACAGAAGTCCCTCTTTGAACGAGTTCATCTCGCAAAGGATTATAGCAAGGTCAACATCATAGAACGGTTGCTCTAGGTCTAACGGCCATGCCAGTTTAAGCAACTCCAGTCCCTTCTGTTGTCTTTCCGTACAATCCTTCTCCACTGCATCCTTCGAACCAGCATTTGTCCTCTTTCCAGGATCAGCTTTAGACACCGCAGCTGCTACTGATAGATCTGTGAAGTCCTTATCTAGACCATTTTCTGATAGAGATACTGATGGAAAATTCAAGTCCCTTGACAAGTATAACTCCAAGAGTGTGTTATGGATCTCTGCTTGAGCAGGTGAATCCTTCACTATCTCAGTATATCTCTCGAGAAAATCCATTAGCGAATGTGGATGCTGAACAAACACATTGATGAAGTCCACAGGTGACGGCAACATGGACAGGTACACACCACTCGAAGTTCCTTGCTCAGTGCAAAGTCGCATGAGTATATCAATTGTCTCTTTTGGCTTGTGCTCTATAAGAATCTTACCATACTCTTTTATTGTTACCCCAGCTTGACTGGCTTCAAGACTTGAAATATATTGCAGGGCTTCGTCATAGTTTCCAAGATCTTCAAGCAAAATTTTCAAATACCACTCATGTTTTCCTGCCTTTCTTGCAACGTACATTGCGTGCTCGTGGTAATTAGCTGCACGGCAGACCCTAATGGCTGTTTCCACATCAAACTTGAGCTCGCCGATCCCATCTTCTTTTCTAATGAACGTGTTCAGCTTTTCCACATCCTTCAATTTAGTGTAACAGTTTAGCAAGAGAGTTGTGTGGTCTTTTGATGCTAGACCCTTCTCATGCAACTTCTCCAGGTAGTTAGTAAGATTGTAGATCCTCTGTGCATCCAGAAACTTTTGTATCACAAATGATGGTTCAAGATAACCAATCGTGTTGATGTACTGAGACATAGCTTCGTCATAGTCCTGCTTGCCATATAAATGATCTCCATATTTCCTCATCACATTGGCAGTAGCAGCAGCATCGGCATGCTGACTCTGGACAAGATTAATCGCTACTGTGTACTGGTTTTTCTTGAACAGCATATCTAACTTGCTTTCCATATCCTTCTCGGTAATGCACAATAATGATTTGTCAGCCTTTATAAGTATTATGTTTCCCCATTCGCAGAGCATGTTGGAGACTTTATCAACGACTATGCTATATGCTATAAGCTTATTCCTTAGGTCGTAGACATTGAAAACATTCGTCCCAGTTTTAGGATCAGCAATGACACATAAAAGGTAGCCACGGAACCACCCCATTAATTTTTTCTCACCTTCAAAAGCCCAGCAGGGACCACGTCCATCAACTTCATAGAAATAAACAGCTTCAGGTCGACCAACTATTAATTCCTGTAGAACACAACATACTTCAAGTGGCTGGAAGGAAAGAAGAAAATAATTCTAAAATCAAACAAAATTGGGTCACAAGTAGATAAGTATGTACCGAGCGGTCACTCATAGTAACAGTATTCACACTGCCCCCAATATGATCCAAAGTCTGCAATTTAGGTGGCTGTGCCTGCATACTGAACAAGTTCACCGAGTCAGGAGTTACGGCAAATAACAGAAGCGCTTGACCATCCATCCTAAACCCCAACCCTGTGATAGGGGATGGTCTTTTATCTGAACTCCCATCCACTTGAAGCTTAAACCGGGTAATACGCTCTCGTGCAATATCTCCTTTGACACAATATATGCAGCCATTATCTAAGCCAATAGCTATAAGCAATATCGGTGGAACTTCCTCCAAGACTAGAAAAGAAGTAATCTGCAATTTCACATCAAGAAACCTCATTCTATAAATCTGTATATGTTAAGCTTTAGAATAAAAGAAGTGATTATTAGTACTTAGTACCTTAGCTTCAGGAAACTGATTGGTGAATATTCTAAGGATACCAATACATTCTGGAGCCGCAGAACTTGTGCTTTCCTCCTGAACTTTACCAAGGTCAAACACCTTGAGACACATCCCTGATTGCTGTGGTGATATTTGTTCATCTTCTCCGACGGTGACGAGGAAGTTCCTTTGCTATTAATTATCCCATAGAAGCAAAAAAAAAAAAGAAATGTAAAAATAAATTCCAGCTAAAATGGAAAAGCATCACCATAACTGGAACAAAAACACACTCTCAATACAAAGAATCTCAATTTTCCAAAACATAAAGCCAAAACAAAGGTGAAAATACTACCAAACCGAAGCTAAATTTCGGGAGCAAAATCTACTGGAATTGTAAAATGATGAACGAACGGATTTAGCAAGGATCAAAACTTGGTTCATTTTGTTACTTAGCCTTAGCATTAGATCATCACAACTGAAACAAAAACAAAAACTCAATACGAAAATCGCAATTTTCCAAAACAAAGAGCAAAACAAGAGTGAAATTGAAACACAAATTGAAGCTAAATTTAGGAATCAGGATCAATTGGAATTTGTAAAATTTGATGAACGAACGGATCAAAAACTTGTCATTTTGCTACTTAGCCTTAACATTTGATCATTACAACTGTAAATCAAAAAACACAATCTCAATTTCCAAAAAAACACAGAGCCCAAACAAATTCATCATCACAACCAAATTGAAGCTACTGGATTCAGCTTAGCCTTAGGATTTGATCAGCAGAAACATAATAGGAGAAGAGAAAGCGAACCTTGAGGTGTTGAAGGAAGAGAAGAGAAGAAGAGTGAGCTTGGAAACCAGAATCGAATTTGATGCCGCGATCGAGGAAGCTGACGGATCCGTCGTTAGAGCCTATGACGACTTTGCCACGGCCACTTGAACAGCATTGTATATCTCCGGTCACATCCTCAGGTATCTTACCTCCGTATTTCTCCTCGAAGAAGTCGAATTTTCTCAATTGATACATCGAATCGGATTTGAATTCGCAAGAATTTGGAAGTTTCTAGGGTTTTTTTCTTGTGCTTTTTTTTTGTTTTCCTTAGAATTTTGGAGATCAGATCAAATAAGATTTTCCGATTATTTTTTAATTTTACGGAAAGAGATGTGATGTGTGAGCTAATGTTTAGCCATTTCGGCTGTAGCCAGCAGCGCCATTGGTCGAAACGGTCAAGAATCCATAGGTTGGAGTTCGGGTGTAGGGTTTTTTTTTTTTTTTTTTTTTTTTTTTCTCAAACAAGTTCTCGTTTTTAAACTTAAAAAATACATGATAGGACGAAAAAAAAAAATACATGACAAGCCCGAAAAACAAGTTTAACAGCTAAAACAAATAGAACAAACATAAGATAAAAATAAAGACGCAAACTTAATAAAGTTTGATAAATCTTAAGAGGTTTGGAGATTATATAAACGAACACACCCATGAAAAAAAACCATCTTTAACCTAAACTCATCAACCGATTTTGGATTAGTCAACTTAACAAGTGATGTTTTAACAAAATCTATAACCTCAGATTTCATCGAAATAGTCTAAGTTATCTCTACCAGTCATGTGCGGACTATAAAACAAAGCGGTTAGGACATAAAACAACTTCGACACATAAATCGAATAAAAGACACCATTCATGGAGAAGCATACGTGTGATAAGGTTCTCTCCTTTGAGAAGGAGGATGTAGTGGAAGATCTCTCCTGTCCACGGCATGAGGAAAGTAGGATATGTGGAAGCGATGAATATGGATGCATCAAGTTTGATTGAGACATAAGAGTTGACCTAGACCAAGTTGAATTTTTCAATATGCTGCTCAAAGGATAAAGGGGTATCGACTTAGCTGAATCACCAGCAGAATCAAACCTCCATGGAGATGAAAGAGCAAGCACTGGTGAAGTAAATCGGAGATGGCTGAGGCAACCAAAAAGAAGAAAATGGTGGTGAAAGTGATCTCTCCATAGAGGAGGATTTAGATGGGAATGATCTCTCCTCGACGGAGGAATTTGAAACGTTATACAATTCTCGACTGAAATTAGCTACAACCTCTCCGGCGAAAGAACATGGTAAAATAACGATAAACTAAGCGATAAAGTCGAAGTTGAGAGAACAAAAGCGGTGGTTTTGACGAATCCCTACACATATCTAGACACCACACCATTGAAATTGGAGGCACCATAGGGATCAGAGAGAGCAAAAAGGATGATTTGTGGGAAAGAGAATCTTGGACGGAAAAGACAATAGTGGCTGATATGTGCAAAGGAAGCGGTGGATTCGGCCAGTCTGGTGGATCTGGAGGCTAGGGGTGGGCATTCGTAGAACGGTTCAATTCGGCAAATTCGGAATTCGGTAAATTTGGTTTTACATAAACTTAATTCGGTTCGGGTCGCTTCTGGAAATTTGGTTGTACAAATATTATGTCCGAATAAGAACCAAACTTAATTCAGTTCGGTTCAGAATTTGGTTATTTCATCTCATTCTGGTTTAAATTTTATTAATTCTTGTTTAGTTTTAACATGAGTTATGCAATTATGTTTTTATTTAACATGATTAAAAACTCAACGTCATAAATTATTAAAAATCATCGAAACATCATTATGAATTCTAAAATGAAAAAAAAAAATTAGTATCTAGAAAATATAAGACAGTTACTGATCCAATTAATCATGATGATACTATTTTACAATATAAGCTGTTTCAATAAACGACAAGAGATCAAAACAAAGCGGTGATCAATAGATAAGTATGATCGATCAAAAATTAAAGCATGAGATTACTGATCTCGCTCGATAACGAAGAGTCAAAGACAGAGAGATAGAGATTGGAAATAGAGCTGAGTTTGTTTATTTTTTAGTTTGGGAGGCTAGGGTTACAAAGAAATATAGAACATCCTATTATAAATTACTTAACCAATAAATATTTAAAATCCTAAATCATATTTTGAATTTAATTTCTATTAACCAGTTGGATTTTGGTAAAACTACCGAAACAAACCGAAAACCGAATGCATTTATAAATATGTCTAATTGAGTTATTTAAATAATTTGGTTCGCTACAGTTTGGTACCGTTCGGTATGGTTTGTTAATTTACTGTTCAGTACTGTAATTTTGCCCATCCCTACTGTAGGCTGTGGTGGCTTGAGAGGGTCCGGTGGTTCCAAAGAGAACATCATCCGTAGGTAATAGAGATCGAAGAACAGATCTGGTGGCTTCAGCAAAAATGATGTTGCATTCACCAAACTATTCTCATAAACCATGGAAAACCAGAGAAGAAAACTGAAAAAGCTACAGAGATTTCGCCGGCAGCGAAAGCCAAACCGACAGAAAGTGAAAAGGGTTCTTCGGGTAGCTTGAACAATCCCGAGAAGGAGGAGACGACGCTTAGACTGTTGGACGAGTGGAGGAGGTCCGATTGCGGAGGTCCATTCTATCCGGCGGTTGACTTTCTGCGGCCACCTAGGTTGTCGTGCGAGGGAGAATAACAACTAGGGTGAACTTCTATTTTATTGAGCTTCATGAGTTTAGGGTGTAGTTTAAAATGGAGGAAACTAGGAGAAATGAGTAGTTCTTTGAGAAACTTTGTGATTCGGTAGTTTTTTCTTTCTTTCTATAACTTTACTAATTCATGGTAATTAACAACATCGCTGTTTGCAAGTTACATTGTTTGCTAAAAAGGATAGACATGAATTATACAAATACCATTGGTTATCATAGTTAATAGCATTCCTAGCTAACATATCAACACAAAGCTTATAGTTTCTCAATCTAGAGCTGAACTTGATTGCTTCAAACATTGTACTCCATTGATGGATGGTGTCCAAGTAATGTTGTAGTCGTAGGTTATCCATCTTGGCGTTAATGGAATGAATAATGTTGAAATTATCACTTTCAAACTCTATTTCCATATATCTTCAACCCCATAAAGCTTGTACAGTCCATATACAAGTGTTGAACATTATGCTTCTTCTATTGTATATCGGCCTTGATATTTCCCCATTCCACAATTTAGAAATATACCATTCGATTTTTGGATAATCCATCATAAACCTGATGCACGATGTCCTTCCTGATGTGAGATATCATAGTTGATTTTTATCTAACCCGATGGTGGTTTTCTCCAGCCCTTATCTTCATGCGGATGTGTATGGTAGGTTTTTTATTCAAAAGATTTTAGTTATCTTTTATTATACAAATTATTATTTGTATTTTCATTATAGATTTAAAATATAAAAATATTAAATTTAAACTAAAATTTTAAATTTTTTTATTATTATAATATATTAAATATTATTATTACAATTTTAAACAAAACTACTTAAATTTTTGAAATATCTTATATCTGATTATATATACAATTTATTTAACTGAATTACATACATAATTTACTATATTAAAACATATAACTTAATTTTAACAAAATGTCTCATTAGCCACTAAACTAAAAAAATTAAAAGGAATTTTCTTTTTTAATATTATAAAAATACAAAACATTTAATTACAAGAAAAAACGTAAAAGAAAATAAATGAATTTTTAACATTTTCTAGACCCACTAGGAAAATATAAAAACTTTAACATTTTCTAAACCCAATAGGAACACATAAAATGCTTAAAAAGTTGAATGTTAAAATGTATCCATGGAATCCTTTATTTCTTGATAATATTACACGTGTAGAACCACAACACTAATCAACCGAATTAACAAAATGCTGCGCCTAAAACATTTACATTTTCCACCTGCTTTATATCTGGGTCGGGTCTGGCTGATTTAGTCACTACATTTTTTTGGTATTTCTCATCGTACGTTATGGTTAAGAACGTGATATTGTGATATATCATTGTACATGCCTTAATTTCATACAATTTGCTTAGAAATTTTAATTCGGTTTGCTTCAAAATACCGTTTATTTTTCTTATTCACTTAACATACTAAACAATGTACAATTTAGTGTATAATTATTAACCACTTTGTAATAAAAGATGATGATGTTTTATAAAAATTCACAAAGTGTTTACACTCCAAAACCAAATATAGAAGTTAAAGGAAAACATTTAGCATTGGTTCGCATTATCATTTCATTCTCTTTTGTCTTTAACAAATAAATTTTCCATTTTTACACTTTATAAAATCTAAAAATTAAAAAATGTTATGGCGATTCAAAATATGAATATATTTTCTTTCTGATATTTCTACCAATATACTTGCAAGTGCCACAATGTTATCGGGTATAAGATTGAGCATTCAACTTGTGTGTGCTCTAATGGTTACAAGTTATAATAGCAACATATATTTTGGGTCGATGCAATATGAGTAACTATTATTTTTTATTTTACTTTTTCTATTTCTTGTGTAGTGTAAACAATTAATTATTACTTTATTGTGATTTTTATTTTTCATGTTATTGGTGAATGTCAAATGCTTAACACTAATGAAAGTCTGAAATAGTATGATTGAGATAACACTGATTGAGATAACACTTATATGAATAATAATTTGAGAGACTATTGTTGTATTCAAGAAGTACAAGACATTGTCAATTGTTTGATGCTTGGAAGGGAAATCAATTAACATTTGTTGATATAATTTTGGTACAGACTACAGAGAGTAAATCTTCAACGGTACCTTACATAACATTTTCAATTAACATTTGTTGATATAGTTTTGGTTTTAAATATAATCTTCCA
The DNA here is from genome assembly GCA_963667165.1 of Barbarea vulgaris. Classification (NCBI taxonomy): domain Eukaryota; kingdom Viridiplantae; phylum Streptophyta; class Magnoliopsida; order Brassicales; family Brassicaceae; genus Barbarea; species Barbarea vulgaris. The sequence continues at coordinate 11,990,471 of OY763893.1, read as the reverse complement.
TGGTGCATGCATTTTTAGTGTCGTTGTCCTATTTATTTTTTGTTCCTTTTGTTATGTACAAGTTTACTAATGAGTGATTTTCCTTTTCTTGTTTTACTTGATATTCTGCAATTTTATAACATCATAAAGTTATATATAAAATTCATTTTGATCATATATAATATAAGATTGAGCATTTAACTTGTGTATGCTTTGATAGTTATAAGTTACAAAAAATCAAATATCGTTTGAGTGTATGCAACATATGAGTAACTGTTTTCTTTACATTTTATATTTGTTATGTAGTGTAAACAATTACTTATTATATGTAATTTTCAAATAATGTGATTGAGACATTAAAGACTAGAGTAAGAGTAATTCAAAGAACCATCCAATGAAGCAAGTTGGTGAGCTTCAATTTTGTAATATCTATGGTATGTGCATATGTGTACACTCACGAGAAATGGGAACATGTTTAAGGTGTGGTAGTCAAGGTCACTTGCAACTGGATTATATGAACAAAAGAGCATGACCACGTACTATAGCAGTTGATATATTTAGAGTGTGTTATCATTTAGTGAGACAATATACTAATCCATATTTTTATCATGTTAAATCATGGATCAATCATAACTACATTGTAACAATTAACAAACGTGGGGAAGATTTGTTGTCACCACACAAAAAAAAAAGTTGAGAAAATAAGAATATACGTGATTGAATAATTAGAAGAAATCAACCCAAACCAAAAGAGTCTTTGGAGAAATAGTTCATATTCAGTGACAAATTCTCTTGTAAACAAGGATAATTTTAATAGTCTAAAATATGAATTTTATTTTTGTAAGTTGTGCATAAGTAAAGAGTTTCCTTGTTTGGTTGAAATATTTGTTAAGTATTGAAACGTTATTTGTTTCGTCATTAATAAATAATAGGGAAAATTGGAAATAAAGGTGTTCTGCCAAAATTTTTGTCCATCTATACCTTTATTTTTAAATTGTCATTTTTTCCTAAACTACCTTTACTACAGATTAATACCAGTTTTGAAAAAAAAATCAAATATAAATGTAGAAACACAATTTTGAAGAAGGTTTAAAAAAAAAACTTTCTCATTTTAGGCAGTTTTAAATAGGTTTTGAGAGGTTTTAAAGTTGTTCTGAAAAGTTTAGAATATGTTTTTTATCTTTTTAAAAATATTAGAATTCATATTCTAAAATTTGTACATGTTCTGAAAATATTAGAATTTGTATTCTAAAATTTGTACATGTTCTGAAAAATTTTAGATCAAAAATTTAGAAGATGTGTTCTAGAATTTTTAGAATACGAATTCTAGAAAATTTAGAATATATATTCTAAAATTTGTTCATGTTCAATTAAAACTAGAATATGCATTCTAACTTTTTTTATATGTTCTCAGATTTTTAGAATACATATTCTGGAAATATTAGATCACATATTCTGAAAATTTTGAATTTCAGAAAAATAAAGTAAGTGAATCTAAAAATAAGGAAACTAATTCTTTTTAATTATGGATAATTGTAAAAACAAAATCGATTTAATTTAATATAAATTAATTTAATAAAAATCTGCTTCATTTAATTAAAAATAATTGATTTGGTTAAAAAAAAAATTTGAAAAATACCCTTTATGTTTTATAATTTAATTTTCTATTTTATAAATATTAAAATAAATATTAATAAAAATTATATGCAGAAAATATATATGGAAAGAAAACCAATTCTAAAATATTATAAAGATTTATTTTTATTTTATTTTATCTTTTTAGTTAATTTCTAGAGACGTCTCCTTGAAAAGATTTTAATACATAAAATCAAGACATCTATATATCTAAAATCTTTAAAATTATAATAATAATTGTAATTATTTAAAAAATTCGTTTTCTATTTATAAATAAACTTTAAAAATAATAATAATAATCTTTCTTATTTAAAAATCGTTTTTATTTACTAAAAATGTAAAAGTCTTGTAAATCAAATGATGATAATATTTTCATATCATATATTGAAAAGTTAGTTTTCAAAAAAAAAAAATGAAAAAGATATTGTCAAATTATGAAACATAAATAAGGCATTTTTCAAAAAAAAAACCCCCCTTATTTATTCTGATTTTATCTTCTATGCGATTGGTAAAGTTGTTTTTTTTTTTTTTTTTTTTTTTTAATTTTTTTGGGTTAATATCTGATTAAATAAAAAATATATAATATTTTATTGTTTATTTAGAGTGAAGACTCTTTATGAATTAGAAGCTTTAGATCTTATGATTTAGTTAGAAATTTTTATAAATTGAGGGTAAAATAGAATTTCATATTTCAAAAAGATTGATATACCAAATAATTAAAACAAAGGTATAGATGGACACAATATATTTTTCTTAGAAAGCAAGTGGGATATCTTTCTTTTTGTGAGATTCACATAGGCATTGATTCGTGTTTTTATCACAAAGTAATTCCATAACTTTGTGTGGTGAACTTCGATCCATCTCTTGTTCTCAATCTTCACTCCATTTCGTTGCTGATTCAAAGAGCGTGTTACCACCATTTGAACTAACCTCATCTCGATCCACTTCACTACATTACTCTTGAGACCGTATTACCACTAACTTCTTGGCCCCATTACTATCTTCAGATAATCTAAGGTTTCGTGCCTATATCATGAACGACAAATACCGTGTAAAATGTTTGGAAGTCAGAATGGTCGCTGAAAATGGTGTATTAAGAAATATATGTAGGAAATGAAAAGTATGTGAAGTATGTGAGAAAGAATATGTAATTTTATGAATGATTTTTCTTTGACATAAATAAAACCATATATAATTAAGCTGGTTCGAATAGGTTTACCTCATAAGACAACCACTCTGGAACCTGGGAGCTAACATGAGAGAACATAGAACCTCGTGCACATGCATTTTTAGCTAAGCAATTGACATGAATATTATTAAGAAGAGAGATATACGAAATACTAAATTTTGAGAACAAGACCGATCGAGAAAGATGAAAATCTTCTAATTCCATGGCATACGAGGGTTAATCCTCAATTGCTTCCATCATCTTCAAAATTTCCACTCAATCCCTATCAAAACTCATGGATACATACCCTTTAATAAATTGGGTTTTCATTGCCCAAATTAGGTGTTTCGAGTATGAGACTAGGTTGTCACGTTGTATTGGTTAATTGGAAACATTTGTTGATTATCGTGTTAACATGCAAATGGGAATAACCTTAACCGGTTGTGTGTAGACTTGGATAAGATAATATTAGTATCTTTCGAAAATATATTGTCCGACTTTTACCAAAATCTTGGTTTATAATCCTGTAAATAATGGATAGAGGGACACTCTCCAGGTTTGACATGTCAATTTTTTTTTTTTTTTTTTTTTTTTTTTTTTTTTTTTTCTTTTTGCAGGCACATAAGCATTTTTTGTTAACATAAACAACTAATTTATATCACACATATATAAAACAATCATCTTTAAAAACTCTATCATTCCAACTTATTTTACATCAGGATTTAATATGCCTTGCTTATTTTAAACGTTATTTGATTTATATTAAGTATTGTTTATAATATTTTCATAATTATACCCTTGATTCAACTTGGATAATATGTTTAAATGAATTAAAAATGAAATTCCATAATAAATTTTTGGGTATGTTGATAAAGATGCATATCAATTTTTACAAATTTACTAAAGACAAACCTGAGATTTTATAATTTTCTAAATGAAACCATTTTTTTTTACATTTAGAATGGTCTTTAAAGTTTAAATATTACAAAAGGTTCTTCGGGTAGCTTGAACAATCCCGAGAAGGAGGAGACGACGCTTAGACTGTTGGACGAGTGGAGGAGGTCCGATTGCGGAGGTCCATTCTATCCGGCGGTTGACTTTCTGCGGCCACCTAGGTTGTCGTGTGATTGCTCGAGTATTTAACCCGATACACTTAACCGCTAGGTAGTATATACGGGGTCGATCCACAAGAACCAATGGTACTCTAAGGATTTACGAGAGTCGAAATTAGCTAGAGCGAAATGGTTGGTTGGTTTTGTAAGCATGTAAATAAAAATACGGGAAATTTAAACGGTAAACTTTGCGATTTAAAAACATTGGGCTAAAGGGCTTTTAGGACATCAATGACAAATGAAAATATGAAGTATGGGGTTTAATAACTAAGAACCATTCTTGAACATGAACACAAGTTTAGACTAACCTTCTTTCAAAGCATTAATCACTAAACTTGACTACTCGATTACTAAACTTTCGTTTGAAATCTCCTAACCAAATTCGCATTAACAAACAAGTTCACTAAGTTCACAATGATGATCTAGCTTCAACTTTCGTTGGCTAGAGATACAAAGCTCAATTCATATTATTCAAGCCTTCTATAAACACTTTTGATGCATAGAACAACTTAAAATCAAGATTAGAGTGATCAGTCCTAATCTAGCATTAAGATCATATGAATTGAAGAATCTATGGATTATAAACCCCAAACAACAATCATATCACTAAATCATTGAATCTCCTTTAGAACCCTAAAACCCAATTGATGAACTACTCACACATATTAACCAGATCAACACAAAGATTTATAGAAAACATGATATATTATTGAAATAAGCAAGAAAAGTTATAAGAATTCTTCTCTAGAACAATGGATTGGATCTTGTTTTTGAGAGGAGATGAGAGAAGTCTCTCTGCAGAAAATAGAAGTTTATCTCTCTAGAATGAAAGTTATGTCCAATAATGACTCTAAAATCCGTATATAAAACCAAACTTGACAAAACATAAGTCAAAAGGTAAACTGTCGGCAGGGACCAGATCGATCGATCTGGACAGTGTTGGTCGATCCAGTATGTTCACGTATTGCTGGATCGATCGATCCAGTTATGGATCGATCGATCTGGTCGAGAACGATCGTTCCGGACTAGGCTGGTCGATCCAGGAAGCTCACGTTTGGTTGGATCGATCGATCCAGTTACGGATCGATCGATCTGGTCGAGAACGGTCGATCTTGGCCTCTTTTGGTCGGTCCAGGAAGCACATGCATTCTCCTAATGCAGGATCGATCGATCCAAGCTAGGATCGATCGATCTGAGCTTCAAAACTGCTCTTCTTGCTCTTTTGCCTCCTTTCCTCGATCCTTTTGCCTTCAAACTCCATTTGAACATGTTTTATCCTGAAAAGACTCTAAAACAAAAGCAAAGACTCGAAAGATCGATGAAAACGTTAGTTAAAATACGTAAAAACCGTAATATATCAACTCCCCCATACTTAGTCTTTTGCTTGTCCTCAAGCAAACTACCAAGAACAGAGTCGAGGTTTGGAAAACAGAAACTCAATTTGTCATAAGAGCACCGCACTCACATTCACTTTAGTAATCCACTACAAATTCTTACCTGAAAGGATCTAGACCCCCATGTACTTCGCCGTAGACGTTCACAGCTTTCCTAATAAAACCCACAATCTCACAGCTTAGTCCACTTTACCTTCATCGCCGGGTCTCAGCTCTTATTTTGATGCCCGGGACCTTCTAGACTCTTTCACGTACAACACCAGAACAAAACGACCATATATCTATCGGTACTCTTTCTCTCCCCCATACTTATTCCTTATATATATATTTTTACATGGGTTTCGGATTCATAAACTCCAAAGGATGTACGGGTTTACGCACTCTATCCCTCGGGTCAATTACTCCTAATCCATCTTCTTTTTTTTTGCGGATATAAGCTTTCGCGGAACTCCGAAGGATGCACGGGTTTACGCACTCTATCCCTCGGCCACATTGACTTATATCTGTTTTCTTCTTCTCTTTTTTTTTTTTTTTTATTTATAGAGTAGGGAGAGGAGTACCGCTTCTGTTGGTTTACAGAAGTCGTCTTGTCCAGTGTGAACGATGAGTCAAGCCCCAGAACACCTGTCACAAAGATGAGGTAAAAAGAACTAACAGAAATTGGCTCAGATGTAAGTGGATTTCTGCTGGAGATATGGGCGTCTCAAGTCTACCATTAAGTCTTTGGCTTTTCCAATAGTCTCAGATGCCAACCAGGCTTAAATCAAATGGTTACTTAAGTTCCTGCAAATGTGGTGGTTTTTATGAAAAATTTTCGTTTTAAAAACTGTTTCGACTCAATAAAATAGACTAAACTGACTCAAGAAAATAAAACAAAACAAAGAAAATAGCGTTAGTCCCAGCAAGTACCCTCCCCCAGACTTACTCCGCACCGGCCCAGTGTGGAAATAATTCCGAAGAAAGTTACGACAAACGCAATAAAAATTACATTAAAAAGATATATAAGAAAAGCAAATACAGAGATAGAGGTGTGATACTACTATTTTTGGTCGCTCTCAGGTGTGTTGCTCTGTGTCTCGCCTATCCTCCTCATGCGTCGATGGTGTGGTGGCGGAGGGCTAGTAACATCATCCTCTGCTATCCCATGTCCAGCAACAATGGGGTCCGCAGTGGCGGTGGCGGTATCAGAATCCCTCTCTGTAGTCTCCTGCAATTGGTTTTTTTTTTTTTTTTTTTTTTTTTTTTGAAAACCTGAAATACTCATGAATAATAATTAACACTCCAACAACAAAAATATACTTTTTAAAAGCTAAACCGTAAGGATAATAAATCGTTTGATCTTTCCAGAATACGACGACTTGAGTTGAGAGTCGAAGTTGGTCTGTATAGCCACCTTGGCTTTCATAGACAATTTCTGTTGTCTATTAGCGGTTCTTGATGAACAAGAATCCGGACTTGAGATCATTCGATCTTTTATCCTTTCGGATTAAATAAACACACATGACTTAATAGTATTTTCAAAACTATAAATAAAAGAAAACAACGTTATATACACTTACCGGTGGGTTGCCTCCCACCAAGCGCTTGTTTTTAGTCGTTAGCTTGACTTCCGTGGGTTTAGACTTGGGTTGGATCCTCGAGAGGAACCATGGTGCCTTCTTCAGGAGTTGTTCCCGCAAGATACGGTTTGACTCGCTGACCATTTACAGTAAATGGTTTTCCATTTGTGTCCAACAGTACCACTGCACCATGTGGTTTCACTTCCTTGATTGTGAACGGTCCGGACCATCGCGATCTTAGCTTTCCTGGAAAAAGTTTAAGACGTGAGTTAAAAAGGAGTACCTTATCATTTTCAGAAAACTTTTTAAGGGTAATCTTTTTGTCATGAAGTGCTTTGGTCCTTTCTTTATAGATCCTTGAACTCTCATAGGCATTTAGCCTAATCTCGTCTAACTCATTGAGTTGGATCAAGCGCTTTTCTGCTGCGGTTTTGATATCGAAGTTCATCATCTTTGTCGCCCACAAAGCTTTGTACTCCAACTCAACAGGGAGGTGGCATGCTTTTCCATAGATGAGATTGAAAGGCGTGGTTCCAATAGGTGTCTTGAATGCAGTTCTATATGCCCAAAGGGCATCATCAAGCCTCGCTGCCCAATCCTTTCTCGACCTTCCTACGGTCTTCTCTAGGATTCCTTTGATCTCGCGGTTGGAGATCTCCACTTGTCCGCTGGTTTGAGGGTGATAGGGGGTTGCTACCTTGTGCTTTACACCATGTTTTGCTAACAAGTTTTCAAAAACTTTGTTAATGAAGTGTTTCCCACCATCACTAATCACCACACGTGGTACTCCGAATCGAGGAAAGATGATCTTTTTAAACATTTTCAGCACCACTTTTCCATCATTTGTTGGGCTGGCAATTGCTTCCACCCATTTGGACACATAGTCTACAGCGACTAAGATATATTCATTTCCGTAGGATGACGGAAAAGGCCCCATGAAATCAATGCCCCACACGTCAAACACTTCAACCTCAAGAATGAAGTTTTGCGGCATTTCATTTCTCTTGCTGATATTACCTTTTCGCTGACAAGCATCACACCTTGCAACAAACTCATGAGCATCTGTAAACAGACTAGGCCACCAAAAACTAGCCTGTAGAACCTTTGTAGCTGTCTTAAACGAGGCGAAATGTCCCGCGTAATCAGAAGCGTGACAACTAAGGAGGATACCGTTTACTTCACTCTCGGGAATACACCTCCTGAAAACCTCATCTTTGCACCTCTTGTAGAGAAATGGCTCGTCCCAGTAGTAATGTTGAACATCCCTTAGAAACTTCTTCTTATCATGTCCGGCGAAATCAGGAGGTTGATCATCACAAGATAGGTAATTTGCAAAATCCGCATACCACGGCAAGTTCGTCTCTTTGGTGTCTATTGTCATAAGCTCGGATGCACTTGTGGTGTGAGACTTTTCCACCTCATAGACATAACCGTCTTCCACTAGAGCAAGCTCTTCTCCTGGAAGAGTGTCGTTCATTGGAACTTCTTCTTCAACTCTTAACCGAGACAAGTTGTCTGCTACTCCATTCTCGATGCCCTTCTTATCTTTGATCTCCAAGTCAAACTCTTGCAGCAAGAGTACCCATCTCAATAGTCTCGGCTTGGCATCCTTCTTTAATAACAAATATCTCAGAGCAGCGTGGTCGGTATGAACAATGACCTTAGACCCAACCAAATAGGATCTAAACTTCTCAAATGCAAACATAATCGCAAGTAGCTCTTTCTCTGTGGTTGCGTAGTTGCATTGTGCTTCGTCAAGGGTGCGACTCGCATAGTAAATGGCGTGCATCTTCCTATCTTTTCGCTGTCCCAAAACAGCACCCACAGCATAATCACTAGCATCACACATCACCTCAAAAGGTAGTTCCCAATCAGGGGGTTGCACAATTGGAGCACTAATAAGGGATTCCTTGATTGTTTGAAATGTCTTGTGGCAGTCCTCATCGAATTCGAACTTCTGATCTTTGCACAACAGCTGAGTAAGTGGTCTAGCGATCTTGGAAAAATCCTTAATGAACCTCCTATAAAACCCAGCATGTCCCAAAAAGCTTATAATCCCTTTCACTGAATTCGGAGGCTGCATACTCATCATCACCTCTATCTTAGCCTTATCCACTTCGATGCCTTTCTCAGAAATCTTGTGACCAAGAACAATCCCATCTCTCACCATGAAATGACACTTCTCCCAATTCAGAACCAAATGTTTCTCCTCACAGCGTCGAAGTACCCTGCACAGATTAGACAGACAAACAGCAAAAGACGTGCCATGCACGGAGAAGTCATCCATGAAAACCTCCATAAAATCCTCAATCATTTCAGTAAAAATAGACATCATACAACGCTGAAATGTGGCTGGAGCGTTACATAATCCAAACGGCATTCTTCGATATGCGAAGGTACCATAAGGACATGTGAAAGTGGTTTTCTCTTGATCATCGGGGTGAATAGGAATCTGATAGAATCCTGAGTACCCATCAAGAAAACAATAGTATGGATGGTTTGCTAATCTTTCAAGCATTTGATCAATAAAGGGAAGTGGGAAGTGGTCTTTTCGGATAGCAGAATTAAGTTTTCGATAATCAATACACATTCGGTGTCCCGTGACAGTTCTTGTTGGGATTAACTCATTTTTTTCATTTTTGATCACAGTGACACCACCTTTCTTAGGTACAACATGGACCGGACTCACCCACGTACTATCTGAGATAGGATAGATGATTCCCGCATCTAAAAGTTTCATTATCTCCGTCTTAACGACATCTTTGAGGTTCGGGTTTAACCGTCTCTGATGTTCGATAGACATCATTGATTCATCTTCTAGATATATCCGGTGCATACATAGATTAGGAGAAATTCCTTTTATGTCATCAAGAGAATATCCTATGGCTTTTCTATACTTTCTCAACTCGCATAACAACAAGGCAATCTCCACATTGTTCAACTCAGCATTGATTATAATAGGGTAAGTAGAATTAGGACCAAGAAATGCGTACCTTAGCCCATTGGGAAGCGGTTTGAGTTCCACTTTCGGAGCCCTGAGTTCGCTCCAATCATCGCAGTCTTCTGATGTGGAACCCACTTCCTCATTTTCTACCTTTGGTTTGTCTAGCACAGCAAATGTAGACACTCTACTCAACTCAGCACTTTTATCCAAGATCTTGGCAAAACCAGTAGTTGCTTCGCCAAGGTACCCATATTCATTTCCTTCCTTAGTCAAAGCGATTTGTAATGGATCCTCCGTGTTTAACTCTTCCAAGAGTTCATCAGCTAGCTCATCCATTATATCAATCCAAAATACTTGACCTTCAATGGTTGGTTTAGACATCACCCTCTCCATATCAAACTCTTGGACAATGTCCCCAACTTGTAGCTTGATCAAGCTTCTCTTCACATCTATCAATGCACCAGCAGTGTGCAAGAGTGGTCTACCAAGAATGAGCGGATCTTTTGGTTCTTCTTCCAACTCAAGAACAATAAAATCAGTTGGGATATGGAATGTCCTAACTCTCACATAGACATCTTCGGCTATTCCAATGGGAAACCGCACAGAACGGTCTGCAAGCACGAGAGATATACCTTATGGTTTGAAGTTTGTAATTCCCAACCGCTTTGAGACTGAAAGGGGCATCAAACTCACACTTGCTCCCAAATCGCACAAACATCTAGCAAACAACGAGTCACCAATCTTGCAAGGCAAAACAAAACTACCAGGATCTTCTTTCTTTTTCGGTATGGTGTTTTGTAGAATGGCGCTACATTCATGTGTGATCAAGACCGCTCCTTCTTCGAGAGTTCTCTTGTTAGTCAATATATCTTTGATATACTTCCTGTAGATAGGAATGTTCTGGACTAACTCAAGAAAAGGGAGCTTGATTTGAAGTTGCCTCATCACTTCATCGAAACGAGCATATTCCTTCTCTCTCTGAATCTTCCTTAAACGACCTGGGAATGGCAACTTGGGTATATAAGGTGGAGGCAAAATGTTCTCAACCTCCTCATCTTCATCAGCTGCTTCCTTAGCTACAACATTTTCAACTTGTGATTCATCATCAACCTTCCTTTTCACAACATCTTCCTCTGAATCATCAACCTCTACTACTTTTTCTTTCTTCAAAACCGGTTCTACCTGTTTCCCACTCCTCAAAGTGATAGCACTGACAAACTCTTTGCCATGGTTGTAGTCTTTCGGGTTCGGTTGTGGTTTCGCAGGAAGAACCCCCATTGGTCTTGCAGAAGTGGACGCAGTCTGTGCTACTTGATTCTCAAGCGTCCTAACGTGTGAAGATAGCGTCTCAAATTTACCGTGGAGATCGCTGTACATGTTGTCCACTTTGGAATTGATGTCAGAAGCATTCTTCTTCTGGCCCTCGAGTATCTGTTGCATCATTGTTTTCATTTCGCTTTCACCAGAGGAAAACGCAGGGGCATTGTTCACAGGAGCTTGGGGCGGAGCTTGGTAACCTCCCTGGAAGTTGTTAAACGGAGGTCTCTGCTGAAAACCTCCTTGCCTATATCCCATTCCCTGTGTCTGACCTTTGTTCTCAAAAGGCTTGTTGAAACCTCCCTGATTCGGTACAAACTGCTTCGGTTGATACTGTTGACCTTGTGGTCTTACCTGTGCTGGGTATCTCTGATCCTGAGGATTCTCAACGTTCGTACTTCTGTATGAGAGGTTGGGATGGTTCCTGTAGTTTTGGTTGAACTGGTTCTGATAGTTCCCCTGGCCATTCACATAGTTCAACTCAGCCTGCAAGTCTTCAAAGCCATCCCCAACTTGATCTTGGTAAGCTTGACCATCTCCGGAATCTTCACAATAGTTAATGGCTCTTTGATCGCGTCTCAAAATTTGCTCAACTTTTGCAGTCAAATCTGCAATTTGTTTTGATTCTCCCGTTCCACCGCCGCTCAAAGTTCTGTCATAGTCAACACAGTGGTTGCTATTGCTAGCTGCAAGATTCTCTATCAATATTTGGGCTTCTTCTTCGGTTTTGGTCATGAAGTCCCCATTGCTGGCTGTATCCAAAGCCATCTTGTATTTCTCATCAATCCCTCGATAGAATGTGTTGATGAGGGATTCGGGGGTGAACCCATGGTGAGGGCACTCCCTCTTGTAATCCTTAAATCTTTCCCAAGCTTCATGAAAAGATTCAGTTGCACCTTGTTGAAAACTCGAGATCTTGTTCCGAAGGAGAGTGGTTCTCGCTTGGGTGAAGTATTGACCCAAGAATGCAGCTTTGTACTCGTCCCACGTTCTAATGGAGTCTCTCTCCAATGACTTGAACCATCGGTGCGCTTTGTCACTCAAGGAAAACGAGAACAACCTGCACTTTACAGCATCATCTGGCACTCCATTCATTCTCGTTGTACCGCACACATCCTCGAAATTGTCTAAGTGATAGACGGGATTCTCAGAAGGTAGGCCATGGAATTGGTTTTGCTTAACAAGAGCTAGCAATCCCGGTTTGATCTCGAAATCATTCCTGTTGATAGGAGGATGTTGAACTCCTCCTCGGTACATTTGATGATTAGGAGCATCATTATCTCTCAAGGTCCGTCGAACAGGCGCGGACCTCGGGTTGAAAGCAGCTGGAGGAGGAGGATCTTCCAACTCTTCTCTTCCATTATCTCCATCGTGTGGAGCTTCTTCTGGTGGTAGAACGTTACCGCCTTGACCAGCATGAGCCATTTCGGCTTCTCTTTCTTCAGCAAGCTTTTTCTTCCTTCTGTTTGCTCTTTCCAACTTTCCAATCTCCTTATGATATTCCACAAGATTAGATGGACCTTCACTTCGGGTCATGCACCTGAAAACATCAAAGGGAAAAGAAAGCGATTATAAGTAACCGTAAATAAAAAATACTCTAGACTAACAACTAGTCCTAAATCTTTAGGTAACGCAATTGGTCCCCGGCAACGGCGTCAACTTGATTACTCGAGTATTTAACCCGATACACTTAACCGCTAGGTAGTATATACGGGGTCGATCCACAAGAACCAATGGTACTCTAAGGATTTACGAGAGTCGAAATTAGCTAGAGCGAAATGATTGGTTGGTTTTGTAAGCATGTAAATAAAAATACGGGAAATTTAAACGGTAAACTTTGCGATTTAAAAACATTGGGCTAAAGGGCTTTTAGGACATCAATGACAAATGAAAATATGAAGTATGGGGTTTAATAACTAAGAACCATTCTTGAACATGAACACAAGTTTAGACTAACCTTCTTTCAAAGCATTAATCACTAAACTTGACTACTCGATTACTAAACTTTCGTTTGAAATCTCCTAACCAAATTCGCATTAACAAACAAGTTCACTAAGTTCACAATGATGATCTAGCTTCAACTTTCGTTGGCTAGAGATACAAAGCTCAATTCATATTATTCAAGCCTTCTATAAACACTTTTGATGCATAGAACAACTTAAAATCAAGATTAGAGTGATCAGTCCTAATCTAGCATTAAGATCATATGAATTGAAGAATCTATGGATTATAAACCCCAAACAACAATCATATCACTAAATCATTGAATCTCCTTTAGAACCCTAAAACCCAATTGATGAACTACTCACACATATTAACCAGATCAACACAAAGATTTATAGAAAACATGATATATTATTGAAATAAGCAAGAAAAGTTATAAGAATTCTTCTCTAGAACAATGGATTGGATCTTGTTTTTGAGAGGAGATGAGAGAAGTCTCTCTGCAGAAAATAGAAGTTTATCTCTCTAGAATGAAAGTTATGTCCAATAATGACTCTAAAATCCGTATATAAAACCAAACTTGACAAAACATAAGTCAAAAGGTAAACTGTCGGCAGGGACCAGATCGATCGATCTGGGTGTGGATCGATCGATCTGGTCCAGATCGATCGATCTGGACAGTGTTGGTCGATCCAGTATGTTCACGTATTGCTGGATCGATCGATCCAGTTATGGATCGATCGATCTGGTCGAGAACGATCGTTCCGGACTAGGCTGGTCGATCCAGGAAGCTCACGTTTGGTTGGATCGATCGATCCAGTTACGGATCGATCGATCTGGTCGAGAACGGTCGATCTTGGCCTCTTTTGGTCGGTCCAGGAAGCACATGCATTCTCCTAATGCAGGATCGATCGATCCAAGCTAGGATCGATCGATCTGAGCTTCAAAACTGCTCTTCTTGCTCTTTTGCCTCCTTTCCTCGATCCTTTTGCCTTCAAACTCCATTTGAACATGTTTTATCCTGAAAAGACTCTAAAACAAAAGCAAAGACTCGAAAGATCGATGAAAACGTTAGTTAAAATACGTAAAAACCGTAATATATCAACTCCCCCATACTTAGTCTTTTGCTTGTCCTCAAGCAAACTACCAAGAACAGAGTCGAGGTTTGGAAAACAGAAACTCAATTTGTCATAAGAGCACCGCACTCACATTCACTTTAGTAATCCACTACAAATTCTTACCCTGAAAGGATCTAGACCCCCATGTACTTCGCCGTAGACGTTCACAGCTTTCCTAATAAAACCCACAATCTCACAGCTTAGTCCACTTTACCTTCATCGCCGGGTCTCAGCTCTTATTTTGATGCCCGGGACCTTCTAGACTCTTTCACGTACAACACCAGAACAAAACGACCATATATCTATCGGTACTCTTTCTCTCCCCCATACTTATTCCTTATATATATATTTTTACATGGGTTTCGGATTCATAAACTCCAAAGGATGTACGGGTTTACGCACTCTATCCCTCGGGTCAATTACTCCTAATCCATCTTCTTTTTTTTTGCGGATATAAGCTTTCGCGGAACTCCGAAGGATGCACGGGTTTACGCACTCTATCCCTCGGCCACATTGACTTATATCTGTTTTCTTCTTCTCTTTTTTTTTTTTTTTTTATTTATAGAGTAGGGAGAGGAGTACCGCTTCTGTTGGTTTACAGAAGTCGTCTTGTCCAGTGTGAACGATGAGTCAAGCCCCAGAACACCTGTCACAAAGATGAGGTAAAAAGAACTAACAGAAATTGGCTCAGGTGTAAGTGGATTTCTGCTGGAGATATGGGCGCCTAAAACATTTACATTTTCCACCTGCTTTATATCTGGGTCGGGTCTGGCTGATTTAGTCACTACATTTTTTTGGTATTTCTCATCGTACGTTATGGTTAAGAACGTGATATTGTGATATATCATTGTACATGCCTTAATTTCATACAATTTGCTTAGAAATTTTAATTCGGTTTGCTTCAAAATACCGTTTATTTTTCTTATTCACTTAACATACTAAACAATGTACAATTTAGTGTATAATTATTAACCACTTTGTAATAAAAGATGATGATGTTTTATAAAAATTCACAAAGTGTTTACACTCCAAAACCAAATATAGAAGTTAAAGGAAAACATTTAGCATTGGTTCGCATTATCATTTCATTCTCTTTTGTCTTTAACAAATAAATTTTCCATTTTTACACTTTATAAAATCTAAAAATTAAAAAATGTTATGGCGATTCAAAATATGAATATATTTTCTTTCTGATATTTCTACCAATATACTTGCAAGTGCCACAATGTTATCGGGTATAAGATTGAGCATTCAACTTGTGTGTGCTCTAATGGTTACAAGTTATAATAGCAACATATATTTTGGGTCGATGCAATATGAGTAACTATTATTTTTTATTTTACTTTTTCTATTTCTTGTGTAGTGTAAACAATTAATTATTACTTTATTGTGATTTTTATTTTTCATGTTATTGGTGAATGTCAAATGCTTAACACTAATGAAAGTCTGAAATAGTATGATTGAGATAACACTGATTGAGATAACACTTATATGAATAATAATTTGAGAGACTATTGTTGTATTCAAGAAGTACAAGACATTGTCAATTGTTTGATGCTTGGAAGGGAAATCAATTAACATTTGTTGATATAATTTTGGTACAGACTACAGAGAGTAAATCTTCAACGGTACCTTACATAACATTTTCAATTAACATTTGTTGATATAGTTTTGGTTTTAAATATAATCTTCCATGGTGCATGCATTTTTAGTGTCGTTGTCCCTATTTATTTTTTGTTCCTTTTGTTATGTACAAGTTTACTAATGAGTGATTTTCCTTTTCTTGTTTTACTTGATATTCTGCAATTTTATAACATCATAAAGTTATATATAAAATTCATTTTGATCATATATAATATAAGATTGAGCATTTAACTTGTGTATGCTTTGATAGTTATAAGTTACAAAAAATCAAATATCGTTTGAGTGTATGCAACATATGAGTAACTGTTTTCTTTACATTTTATATTTGTTATGTAGTGTAAACAATTACTTATTATATGTAATTTTCAAATAATGTGATTGAGACATTAAAGACTAGAGTAAGAGTAATTCAAAGAACCATCCAATGAAGCAAGTTGGTGAGCTTCAATTTTGTAATATCTATGGTATGTGCATATGTGTACACTCACGAGAAATGGGAACATGTTTAAGGTGTGGTAGTCAAGGTCACTTGCAACTGGATTATATGAACAAAAGAGCATGACC